>LSSN01001374.1:0-19617 GCA_001970855.1 Smittium culicis
TTAAGGGAGAAATAGAAATTCATGTATATGGCAGAGGTGAAATATTTTTAATACAATGAGCTTTATCTTCTTCAGTATGTAGATAATTTTCTTTTTATAAGCGTTCGAGTGAATTAAGCATTTTTATTTGCCAACAAATGAAAGTGAAATTAATATTTCGAAATAGATGAGTTTATTCGAAATAAGTTGGGATATTCGAGATAATACCAGATATTTATAAATAATTCTAGTTATCATAGGTTAATGGGCATATTTCCCATAAAGCATAGTTATTACAAAATAACTGGGCTTAAAAAGTTAAGCATGTACGCTTTAATTAATTGCCTTGAAAAAAAATAATCGATCGACTTATTTCTGAATTAACTCAGCTATTTTAAAATATCCAATAGGAAATTTTATTTATACAGGTTATTACGAATTAACTGAATTCAATTAGGTTCTTTCTATATTTAAATCTAAATAACTACCTTCATTATATAATAGCTCTAATAATAAAATTTCTAAATAGAAAACAAGCGTAATTAAAATTGGATAAGATTTTTTTGTTAACCCTTTCACGTCCAACGCTCTTTGAAAAACTGAATATATTGATTCGCTTATGATTAATGATGAAATTTACTATTTGCTGTTATTTTGTAATATACAAATAAATTTATAAGACTCGGAATTAAATTATTTTTAACGAATTCAGTTGGGTATATTTTGTAGATCAATAGCAGTCAACGGCCCAGGATAGGATTAAACAGGCAACAGTAATGGTATTGTAGTATGCCGAGAACGCTTTAGTCCACTTAGCTTCAAACTTTAATTGACGGCTTTTATAAATCGGAAATGCTCCTAATATCCATTCTGGCTTTTATTGAAGATTTATACTCTGCCTTTTTAGATCCATGTCAAGCAATTAGCTGCTTTATTCTCTTACTATATTATCAGATCAAAATTAGTAGTGGCTCAGTAGTATAAATACCTTCATATCCGCTTCACTACTTTCAAAATCAAACTTCTATTATGATATGGATTCCTTATTCTCTTGCACACACTCTGCAGGCTGGGTAACTAAATACAGTGCCTTTCATTTACAATTTCAAGAATACATACATTCAATCTCTAGTTTTTTATTTATAGTTTATACAGCCATACCTATATCAACGACTCACTGAACCATTCTTTGTTTTAATAGGGTCCTTGGTCTGATTCTGATTTGAATTTATTAACTCCCTGCTTCTCTTTCGGGTAAACAATCAGCATTATTGGCTTTAGTTTCAGCTCTTTTTTTTTTTTTAAATTAATCCCTCCTTCAATTACCTAGGTTAATAAACCCAGCAGTGTTTCTAGTCCTGATCGCTCTATGCCTGCACAATTTTCACAATACTGATCTTAATCCTTCGACCACAATTAACTTTGCACAAAAAAAGTTCAAATTGCAAAAGGTATTTCAATCATTTCAATCATAAATTTTGAGTTGGCAGTTTCTATATTCATTTATCAAATATATTATCAATAATGTTCAGCCAAATAATCACGTCTATCCATTTTCCAGGCATTTCTGCTTTCCATCACTACCTCTATCCTCTTAATCACATCCTTTACAGCAATTCAAAATTACAACAAACCAAACATATTCTGGCTTTCGATTTCCTTTTCCCTATTATTTACCACAATCTTTTCCAGCTTCCTTCTACAAAAATTCTCTTACAATTTCAAAAACAATTTTTTTATATTTTTCTATTTCTGCTACTTTATAATCATTGCTGCAAACATCAGAACAGATACACTATTTAGCCTCAATAACTTATCATTACTAGCGTACTACAAATTTATCCAATATTTCTTGGTTTTTGTCTTTGTCTCCGGACTTCTTTCTTATATTCATATAAGAATAATACTTATCCAAACCCAAAATGTTGAAGCATCATTGCCCGAGTTTCAAATCGCTTATTCAGAAATTCCTTTCTTTTCATACATTTTCTTTAATTTCATGGACCCATTAGTAAAGCTTGGGAAAAAAACTAAACTAGATGAACATATTTTAATTGGTTTGCCAAAAAATATCAACCCTAAACTTCAAGCAGATACCTTTTTGAAATATTGGAGAAGCTCTACTTCAAATTTATCCAGGTACGTATATATATTTATTTACCCAATAATCCCCATCTCGAATTTTTATCGAAACTTTAGCGATTCTATTCCTACTTTGGAAACTCTAATTTATCCCCTACCTTTCTTTTTACTTACTCAAAATAAATTTGAATTTTCTAGGCCTCTTTTGAAAAAATTGCTAATTCTTCATTGGAAATCGCTGTTGCTCTCTGGTTTATTAAAATTAGCAAGAGATATTTTAAATTCATTTCAGCCTCTAGTTTTGGGACTGTTAATCGGTTTTTTAAATAGTTACTCTACTCCGAATCCAAATTCTATAATTTACGGTTATACCATTGCCCTCACAATGTTTTTTAATTCCTTGACACAATTGGTATTATCTCAGCACTTCAAAAATATTACTAACCTAACTGTTGTATCAATAAAATCAACTATCATTCCTTCTGTATACTCAAAAACATTATCTCTCAGATCTGACTATTTTTTAAATAACTCAGTTGGAAAAATAACCAATCTAATGAGCTCCGACACATCTAGAGTGTCTATGCTATTTAATATATTCCATTTACTATGGTCTACTCCATTTCAAATCATTCTTATCCTCTACTTACTATTCCGAACAATAGGCTACGCTGCATTCGGTGGCTTTTTAGTAATGGTGATTAGTATTCCAATTAACATCTCGCTTACTCGCTTAGCTAGAAGCTCATTTAGAGAGGTTGTTAAATCAAAAGATACCAGAATTAAATATATTGTCGAACTCATAACTAATATAAAGCTAATCAAAATGTTCTCATGGGAAGAACCTATGAAGAAAAAAATAAACGATGTAAGAAACGATCAAGAATTACATGCCCTCAAAAATTATGGATATTTGGGCTCTTTGGTTAATTTTGTTATCAGCTTAACTCCAAACTTAGTTTCATTAAGTACTCTCGCCATTTACGCCTTATTCGATAATAAAACTCATGGCCCGCTTAATGCTCAGCTCATCTTTGTCACCCTCTCGCTTCTAAATAACTTGAGATTTTCGTTAACACGCGCTCCTATGGTTCTCTCAAGCGTTATTGAAATATTTTATTCCATTGAAAGATTAGAGAACTTTTTCAATCAACCCGAATTTGACAAAGCTTCCATTATTAGTTATAATGATAAAAAAAATAAAATTAATCCTTCCAACTCATCGAATGATCTTAACTCAACTGAATCTCAAAGTTTATTATTTCACACAGAAAATTACAACAGTATTTCTGAACCTGGCAGCTCCAAAATTTCCATCGATTCTAATTGCTCCATCATGATGGATAAGGCTGAATTTAATTGGGATAAAGAATCAAATTTCAATCTATTTTTGGACTTTAAGTTAAATAAAGGTGAGTGTGTTGGAATACTTGGGTCAATTGGATCAGGAAAATCATCTTTAATAAGTGCAATTGTTGGAGAAATGAACAAAGAATCGGGTCAAGTTATAGTCAATGGCTCAGTATCATACGCCCCACAAGTACCTTGGATAATGAATGCCTCTCTTCGTGAAAATATCATTTTCGGCACTCCTTACAATAAAGAATTTTATGACTCAATTATAGAAGCTTGTGAGCTAGTATTGGATATTTCATTGCTTCCTGCTGGCGACCAAACAGAAATAGGTGAGAGAGGCGTTAACTTATCTGGTGGGCAAAAAGCAAGAGTTTCTATGGCACGCGCGATTTACTCTAAACCAGATATAATCCTCTTAGACGATACTCTAAGCGCGCTAGATGCTACCATTGGTAAACGTGTTTTTGACAGAGTTATCGGCCCAAATGGTCTGCTACATAACGCTACCAGAATCATAGTCACTCACTCAATGCAATATTTAAATAGCTTTGATAGGATACTTATTCTCAAAGAAGGAAAGTTGATTGCCAATAGTAAATTTTCTAAAGAGGTGGACTCTATTTTAAAAGATATGAAATTTTTGAAAACTGATGATACCTACATTGAAGCTGACTTAATCAAACCTAAAAACGAAAATAAATTGCTACAATCCAGAGAAGTTTTGCCTCAAACAAATCCTGAAAATAATACAGCTAAAAGCTATAAACTGCTGACTGTTGAAGAGTCACAAACAAGTAGCGTTCAGTGGTCAACATACAAATCATTTATTAAATCTTGTGGGCTTTGGAGCGTTTTTTTTATAGCTATAACACTTCTATTAAACTCCACTTATGGCGTTCTTGCTAACTACACCTTGAAAATTTGGTCTGACTTTAATGATTCAAACATACCCCCAAGCGAAAAACCCTCTTCAATTCTCTTCTTGTCGATTTATGCCCTTTTTGGACTCTTAGCTGCGTTTTCAAGTTCCTTAGTTTCTTTGTTAATACGTTCAGTCTGCGCCATAAACGCAGCTAAAAAAACTCATTCTAAAATGCTTGACTCTGTTATAAAATCCCCCATGTCTTTTTTTTATACTACACCTCTTGGCCGAATAATAAATAGGTTTAGCTCCGATCAAAATACAATTGATCAAGCATTGCCAGGTGGCTTAATGACTTGGACTTCCGCTATGTTGAGTTCGATTTCATCTATTTTTGTCATTTCTCTTTCATTTCCGGAATTTACTATCCTATCTCTTCCTTTGATAGTTTCATATTTAGTAATCCAAGAGTATTATTTGCAAACCTCAAGACAGCTCAAACGAATTAGCTCTATTATGCAATCCCCAATATATGCGCATTTTACTGAATCAGTAGTTGGAATAAGTACAATTCGATCCTTTAAACAACAAAATAGGTTTATGATGGATAACGAACTCAAGCTTTCTAAATATTTATCTGCCAGCTTAACTTTTAGCTCACTTAGCAGTTGGAAATCTATCAGGATTGAAAGTCTCGGATCTTTTATTGTTCTATTTGCATCAACTTTAGGAGTTGTTTACATTCAGATGTTTGGAAGAATTGATGCGTCTTTGGCTGCACTATCCATTGTGTATTCGCTTCAATTCACGAACTCATTATCCAGATCAGTTGAAGCATACTGTGGAATAGAAACAAATATCATATCTGTAGAACGTGTGTATGAATATACAAACTTGCCAAGCGAATTTAAAGAAACCCCAGAGACTATTATACAAAAATCAAAGAGCCCAGAAATGAGCGGTGAATGGCCTTTAAATGGTAACATAATTGCTGATGATTTAACGGTTAGATATTTTCCGGATTTGGGCCCAGCTTTGTCAAAAGTTTCGTTCAAAATAAATAGCGGAGAAAAAATAGGAGTTGTCGGCCGTACCGGGTCAGGAAAGAGTACACTAGCATCCTCTTTGTTTAGATTAATTGAACCAGAAAGTGGGAATATATCAATTGACAATCTAAATATTAGAAGTGTTGAGCTCGCCCAGTTGAGAAATAGTATATCTATAATTCCTCAAGAATCAATTCTAATCGCAGGAACCCTTAGATATAATTTGGACCCAACTGACAAGTATACAGACGAAGAGCTTTGGAAAGTCATCGAACTTGTAAATTTAAAGGAAATCGTTAACAGTAGATCATCTGGTTTAGAAATGAAAATTCTTAACGATGGAGGGAACTTCAGCACAGGGCAGAGACAGCTAATCTGTCTTGCACGAGTTATTCTTAAAAAGAGTAAAGTCCTAATTCTTGATGAAGCAACAGCTTCTGTTGATTTAGCAACGGAGTCAACAATATTAAATGCAGTAGAACATGAATTTTCAGGGTGCACAGTGATTTCGATAGCCCACCGTCTAGAAACTGTTATTAAATGTGACAAAATTTTGTACTTTGAAAAAGGTAACCTCCTCGAAGCTGGAAATCCATCAGTGCTTCTAAACAACGAGAATAGCAAATTCTATCAACTTTATCATTCACATTAGACACTGCGAGTTAAAAAAATCAAAACCAAAACCAAAATCAAAATCAAAATTCATTACTATTTTTTTATTGATGTTCTTATTCCAGAAATTATGTTTTAATATAATACAAAAAATAATAGATAATTTTTCAGCTATAGATTTTTTTCTATTTAGATTCTCACAAAAACTCATATCTAAATAATAAAAAAAAAAACTTAGCTGAATTTTAAAAAGCATTTTTCAATATATACTCGCTCTATATTCTAAATTATCAGCGCCTGAAGCATATAGTAATATAGGGATTGAAAGATGAATTATTACTTCTAGTTTCCAAAATATTGCTGATATATTAGCGTTAACTCGAGGTAAAAATACAGTAAGTTTAGTATTCTTCAATCAGGAATTGATTTATTGTTTAAAATAACTCTTAGATGGTATTTAGCTATTTAAGTGTCTATATAGAATTTACCTCAGTTTAGACGAAATAAATAAAATGCAGAAAGCCTCGAGGGTAAAAATCCGAAAAAATTGGCTCAAGAAAATTCGAACAATAACAAATTCCATGATCAACAGGGAACAAAAAAACACCGAAATACAAGCTCTGAAGCTCGTGACATACAATATACAGTCAATAAATAATAAAATCAAAGAACTTGATTATTTTTTTAAACTGTCAAAAACAACTATTATTACAATCCAGGAGACGCACCTGTCTGAAAATACTCACATGTGCTAACTCCAACAATACATCACTTTAGAGTCCAAAAAGAAACTCACAAAACACGGCTCTGGGCTGCTCATTGGAGTGCGCAATAAATCAGGCCTCAAAATATCTGAATACATAAACAACACCAGCTGGATGGCGGCCAAAGTGTATGGAAAAAATATTAACTCTGAAAAAATTGAGTTTATAATTGTGAATATCCACACTCCGCACAACACCACAAAAAAGAAAAAAATGATTTCTGAAGTTGGAAAATTCCTTCAGAAAGAGTGCAGAAAGAACAAAAATTGCAGAATAATCCTTACTGGCGACTTTAATATGGACGCGAAAGCCACTATAAATTTTATTAATAAAATTGGAGTTGGCCTAACACGAGTCCCAATACTAAACTCTAAAGGATCCCGAACTACCAAAGGGAGAATGGGCAGAATGATCGATCATATCTGCTTCCGCAATATGGATTCGCACCCATTCAGATCCGAAGTCATAAAAAATATCGACCTATCTGACCATCTCCCAGTAACAGTATCGTGGGCAAAAGATAAAATAGGCACCCAAAAAAATTCCACGAAAAAAATAAGCCTCGAAAAAATAGCTAATAATGCCGAAAAAATAGTTAATAATGACAGATTTCCCGCGCTATTGCACCTCGATTCGGACACTAATAAAATTATTACTGACATGCAAACCGCAGAAAAATCAGTAGCCGATGAACTTAATTCCGCCGCAGAAAAAAATTCGCACTTTGATGTCACTCTTAGTAAAAAAACTAGGAAGCTGATCAGAGTGAGGCGAGCAAAATTCCAAGGATTTTTGAACAATACCGTAGGCGTAAATGAATATATGAATTATTTCAACGCGTCTAAGAGAGCAATAAAATCTGACAGCAAAAAAAATGAACTAAAGAAAAAAATTAATGCCATTGACAAGCTGCTTAAAAAAGACTCTGGAAAAACTTGGAAATATCTGAAAAGCCAAATGAAGCCACTCTCCAGCTTTAACAGCCAGATCAGACAGATTAGTGATAATAAGGGCACAAAATCACAGCATAACGAGAAACTTGACATTTGGGCGGACCACTTCTCAGCACTGGCCGTAGCGCCTGAAAATCATTATATTCATGATCTAAATGAAATAATCTCTGAACCATACACTGAATGCTACCGTATACCGACATGGGAAGTAATAACAGCTGCACTTAAAAGTACGCCCAATAAAAAATCTCCAGGAATAGATTCTATTCCGAGCGAATTTTGGAAACTGGTGCAAGACGAAGAGCAGCCCACAAGTATACTGCCAAAACTGATTAATAAGCTAGTTCTGTCTGCATGGAATGAAGGCTCTATTAGTAACATAAATAACACTAGCATTGTAGTGCCAATACCAAAAAAGGGCTATCTTACCGACCCAAATAACTACCGCGGAATTTCGCTGATACCCACACTGCTGAAAATATTGGCCAAAATTTTCGCCATGGAAATCAATAAAATAGACCTCAAATACAACATTCTGGTCAAAGAGCAAGCTGGATTTCGCAGCCGCGAAGAGTGTGTTGCGCAAGCTACCTGCATATATGAAATATTGAAGCGAAGAAAACTCGAGTTCAAGCCTATTCTTGATGACTTTTCCGACTTTGAAAAAGCCTACGATAAAGTCCCTATTGACTTGTTTATGAAAAAACTCCAGCAAAATAAAATTGGTGGAAATCTGCTAAAAGTGATTAAAAGCCTGTACCAGAGCCCAGAAATGGTGGTGAGGTGCGGAAATGAAATATCAAGAGCTTTCAAGTACTGCTGTGGAGTCAGGCAAGGATGCCCGATGTCGCCTATATTATTCGATATTTATATCAATGATATTTTTGAAGGCATGGATGGCGTAGTTGTGCCTGGATTGGAAGAAGAAATACCAGGGCTGTTATTTGCTGATGATGCAGTAATTTTAGCCGACTCTGAAATTTCGCTCAAAAAAAGTTTTTTGAAGCTTAATTTATGGGCTGAGAAATGGAAAATGAAAATCAACAACAAAAAATGCGGTGTAATTCCTGTCGATGCAGCTGTCGAATCGCAACTATTTATCCAACAAAAACCTGTGCAAGCTGTCGATGAGTATACTTATCTGGGGCTAAAATTCAACAAAAATTGGACGCACAAGGACACACTCAAAAATAACGCCGAAAAGGCCAGAAGAGCGCTATACGCTAGCTATTACTTTTTTAAACGGCGGGAAATACCGACTAAATTCAAAGTAATGGCTGTCAAATGGATCATAATCCCAATTGCTACGTATGGGTACGAGCTATTTGGAATGTCTGCAGTACGCTGCTACTCACTCCAAAAAGTCGCGGATGATGCCACCAGGATAGCTATGAATCGGCTGAGGACTGAGCTGAGAATAGCCCAAATAAATACCAAGTCCTCAATTGCTCGCGAACGAGCATACCATAAATGGAGCAGCTCCAGAACATGGATATCTGATCTCATTAATAACCCCATGCTGAATCGAAAAGACACCTGGGTGACCGGGTACAAACGATGGTCCAAGCGGTTCAATAAAAATTTGATGCGCGGGTCAACCAAAAAAACTCTATACGATAGAGCACTGAAAAACGACAAATCTATGATATCACAGTGGATGAGAAAAGTATACGGTGGAAACCAATCTAACTGGATGGGGCTGGAGCTCAAATACCCTGAGCGGCAAAAAAGTTTGCTGCACATAGCCAATATTAGAATCGGCGCATACTGGACAGCACAGCGCATGGCCAATGCGCGCATTATTGATGAGGCGTACAAAACTGAATGCCCATTCTGCAAAATGAAAACACCTGAAACGGTAGAGCATATACTCCTGGACTGCGGACGTTGGACAGCGGTACGGTGGAACACTACAGGACCATATATTAGAGAAAAAACGTCCATGCTGAGCCTGCAGTTCAGCAATCTTCCGCCTTCTTCAATCTCGCAGAGGTTAGTGGGCAAGCTCCTGGGGGAGGAGTTAAAACTTAGCTCGTCGGCGATCTACCAAGGTTCCGACACTCCGGCAACCAAAATTGTGTTGGCAACAGCAAAATTTCTGGAGGCCATCTCTTTGCACCGAACATTGATTCTTGAGAGAATTAAATGTTCACCAATCCCCTTGACTCGACGCCTAACAGTTACGGAGGCCCTACAGGGCCGGAGGGGAGTTGGCTGAGCAAATTTTTTATATAAAATTTTTTAAGTAGTTTTATATTAATTTTATATACGTCTTAAACTTGTTTCAATAAATTCCTTTAAAATAGATATTATTCATATAGATTAATATCCAAGGTCGAGAGGCATGGTTAATTAAGTAAAATATGCCACAGATGAATTTAAATATAATGATTTAAAGAAAATTGTGGAAATGAATAAAAATGAATATATCAGAAATAAATAATTCATATTTTGGAGAACTGGAATATTAGTTGTTCTGTTTGATAAAAAGTGCAGAAAATTTTATTTTTAGATATCAATTATTATTTGAGCTGTCTAAATTAATTTAATAATATATTTTTTTGTAAAAAATATTGTTGTTAAGATTTGATTGGATTAATTTTAGTTAATTCGCTAATCTAAATTATCCAATCATTTTAGTTTATTTAATAGTATAAAAGACTTAGAGATTCGAAAAACGAATCTCTAAGTCTTTCAATTTTTTCTCCTTCTTTAAATAAAATCTACGAATCTAACAATTATCGATTTAGGCCATGCATTGATTAGTTAGAAAGAATATTAAAATAATTATTTGTATACTAAATTTGATAATAATAGAATCACAATTTCTAACATAATAGTCATTTTTGATTTTCAAATAAAACCTAAAATATTTCATGCTAATAGCTAAATTCATAGACTCTCAAAAATGTTTATTTTCTATAATTTTAGCTGCTAATATATATTTCCTGTGAAATGGTTTATAGAGTATATTTATTTTTTCAGTTAGCGCTTGTTATAAAAATTACAGATTAAAAAACCTTTAAAAACCCAAATTTCTTAGATTGCATAGAAATTTTACATTATGTATCGATTTGAATAAGGATTGTAAATAATTTTTAAAACAGTTAATATTTTAAATATAATTTTAACTAATTATGCTTGCTTATAAATATTTTAATAATAAAAAAAATCCTAGCACCTCTAAAGATTTATTAATTTATGGATATAGCTAGCTAATTCAAGCCTGGTTAATAAATAATAGCCTAGCGATAATTTAATACTTTTTTCTCAATAGAATTTCAAAAAAAATCCTTAAATTTTATTGACCAAGATTAATTTATTGAAGTTTTTGAAATATGTTTTTTCAACTTTCATATTTGTATAGCCACTAATGATAATTATAATAGAATGAAAACGTTTGCCCGTAACTTTTTTACCATAAAAATCATATCTAAAAAGCTTTTTTTAAAATTTTAAAGCGATAAGATTTCGATAACATTAGACTTTCTTTGATTTTTTTTTTTTTAAAATCTCAGATTTTATTAGCATATATAACAGCTCATAATCTGCATCCATCCTCGCAGTGTCAGAAATAATTCCGATTTAGAAAAATTATCAACGAGGCTAAAACTGACATAAGTACCAATATTTATAAATTTCACCAGATAAAACCAAGATTAGAGCCCCACACTTCCATTTAAGAACAGTGCAGTATAATCATCGTCCAACCTGTTTTAGGTGACTTTTTTGGAAAAAAAGGAAAAGAAATAAACTGTATACAAGATCCTTGCAAGCACAGTCGATATTTTCTTTGCTTTATTCAATATTTTTATTACACAAAATAAATTTCATTAATAATTAACTATATTATACCTTGAAGCGTTTAAAACCAAAATGGTTAAAAAATCACCTTATAGATATCGAACTTTATTAAAATTATACTAACTGCAATTTAGAAAGGAATTTCAATTATTATATCAAATTTTTTTTACTTTGATGACAAAATCATAAAGAGTTACAGTATATTTTGCACACAATTATATTTGATTAAGAAAAAAAAGAATTTATTAAATTTAATTATAATAAATAAGTTCTGATGCATTATATAAGCGCAACAAAAATAGATAAAATATTCCAGCATTCAATTTAATTTATAATTAATAAAAATTATATTATAGTACTAAAATTATTTTCAATTAAGGGCTAGAATGAATTAGATTTTATGATTAGAATGTTCTCGATGTTTGAAAGATGGTTGTAAAAATATAAAGATTTGGTTTATAATTTTTGAATTACTTTAAAATTTTAGAACAAATGTTTTTAAACCTTAATACATAAAAGTACTTTGTTATAATTCCAGCTTAATTATTTATTTACTCTAAAAAATAATTTTAAAACTAAGAATATTAAATAATTTGTTTATAATAATTTTACGAGAGATTGCCATGCATTCAGTGCGTTATTAAATTTTTACATATAATATGCATCTATTAGCATAATTTTTTATAATTATAAATTTTCATAAAATTGAGATGTATAAGGTGAACTATATCCCAAAAAATTTTTTGATAATCAAAGGATTTATATATTTAATCAATTTAATCATAAGGTATATATGTCGTATTAAAATACTAAGAGCCAATGATACGAATTTAGTAATGCTTTGAAAGAGGTAGTGTGAAAATGTTTTTTTCTCTTTATACAAAGAAAATCCAAGATCCTCATTATACAAAGAGTATTTTTCAGCACCAAAATACCATATTGATTAAATATTTACCATCTTTACAACCAAGATATTATTTAATTTATTATTACCATATTACTCCATTAAAATTTGTCTTTCCTCTAACAAACTCCATTCCTTACGAAAAGTAATAAAGATATTATTACAAGGAAAAAATTATAAAAACCCCTTCAAAAACACTTTTATTACAGTATCCAAAAATTTATAAGAAAATAACACCTAAAAAATAAAATTCTCTTTAAAAGACCAAAATAAAACAAAAATTATAATAAATATACTTATTAAATAGTTAAACCTTTATAGTACCGCTACAGGTTAAAATCGGCGATATATATATTTAATAATCCAAAAGAAAATTCATGACTCAAATACAATTAATATATAAAATTTTCTATATTTAATCTCTAATAATTATTACATTAGCATTTCATAAACTATATTTTTTTATTAATCAGTTCACGAATCACTCTAAAGAATATTTGTACTTTAGAATAATTAAAATATTTTATAAAAATCATTTAAATTTTTAATTCAAGAAATTTTTAAATAAATGAAACAAAAAAGTAAAAAGAAAGATTGATTAAAATTCGTGTTTCCAAAAAATAACTATTTTCCAACTTGAAAATTCTTTAGTTTATTTTATTTTTATACTTAAAAAATTCTTGAAAGGCTAATCGGATAAAAAATGTATCAAAAAAAATCAGAAATCAAAAAAATTTATCACTATAAAGGTTATTCCTAACTCAAATAAATTGATCAGAGAAGAAAATATAAATAGATTCAGAGTATTATATTGAAAGTAACGGCAGCAATACGTAACATTCTACATCTTTTCTGAAATTTTGCTAAGATTTTCTTATGAATTAATAGGTCATATTTTAACAAATTCTAGCTAATATTTATTGGGAATTAATTATTATGATTTAAATTTAATTTCAAATGAAATTACCTAGTTTACGAATTCGAAAAAACATTTATAATATGTGTATGCCTTACGACTTTTAAATCGCAAAATATGATTTTTATAACTCAAAATAAGTCATAAATTACTTAATTAAAACGCATTAAAAATATTTTATTGACTTTTTTGATTTATTATAAAGACTGTAAAAGTATTATATGATCAAATATTTTTTATTATGTCTGAAAAAATTCATTTTTAATCGATATTAAATATAATAATCATTAATAATTTATTAATACAGTCATTAAAAAAATTTTATTTTATTAAATTTATAGCAAATATCACTGAACCAGATATTTTGTATTTTGTATTTATCTTTTATTTTTTAACTTCAAATAATTCTTTTTTATAAATGAATGCTTATTTATAAATACGAACTTTTTAATGATGTAAAGAACAGAAAATTGCTAATTTAATAATTTAATAATTTAATAATTTAATAATTTAATAATTTAATAATTTAATAATTTAATAATTTAATAATTTAATAATTTAATAATTTAATAATTTAATAATTTAATAATTTAATAATTTAATAATTTAATAATTTAATAATTTAATAATTTAATAATTTAATAATTTAATAATTTAATAATTTAATAATTTAATAATTTAATAATTTAATAATTTAATAATTTAATAATTTAATAATTTAATAATTTAATAATTTAATAATTTAATAATTTAATAATTTAATAATTTAATAATTTAATAATTTAATAATTTAATAATTTAATAATTTATATATTTTATTTTTATTTTTTTACTAATAATACGAGGAATTAAAAATACACATTTTTTATTGAAAAATACTTTATTTTTTAGATTTAGATCGATTTAATATTTAAACAAAGGAGAGTATATAAAACCATCTAATAATATAAAAATTGCCATAAAATCTAGAACTTAGTATGGAAAAATTAAATGTTTATTAGATTTTTTTCTTATTAAACCTACTGATATAAATATTTTTTTAGAAAAAAAAATCAAATATATTTAATAAAAGTGTAATTTAAACTTTTATCAAGTAAATATGAATATGAATCTGATTACTGATTATAATTTAAATATAGTAATAAATTATCGCATTTATATAATATGTATAAATATATAATATTTAAAAATAAGCTGATAATATCTATTATTAAAATCAATATAATTATATTTCTGGAAAGGGTTTGTTATGCCTTTGATTTCTAAAGATAATAGAATTCTCCCTGAATTTTTTTTTCAATTTATTGATTACTATAGAACTTACAACTATTGTTTGCTTGCACACAAAGAAAGTTATATGACCAGATATCTATGAAATTAAAAACCAGTTTATTTTCTAATAAATTAGTTATACTATAAAAATAAAAAAACTATGAGCAGAATGACCAAAAGAAAAAGAATTAATAAATAAAAGGAAAATACACACTAAAATCATAAAACTTTACGTAAAGAGGGCCATGAAAGTAGAGTATTGAATCAAGGAGCTTTGAATAGATAAATGGAAATTTCATCTTAATTTTCCAACATTTCGTTATTAGGTTATTCTTTAATATAATAGTCTTTTTTGACCTCAAATAAATATTAATCTTTAGATGTCATATGCGATAAAAATAAATAATTAGTGATTCTAATAAACTAATATAAAATGAATCTTCAAACAAAAAAATAATACTTGAGGTAAATTAGCAATTCAAATGTATATTTGATTCTCGACTATAATAAATTAACAATAAAAATCTTTGAAGAAAAGCTCTAGTTTTTTCCTTTGTAGAATGGGAGCTATTTAATTTTATTCTACAAATGTATTTTTATATAAAGATGTGGAAAAGAGGGTTATTATTTTTTAAAACCTTGTATTTACTTTAAAATACGTACTATTTTACAGGATATTAGAATCCACGATTTTATAAGGCCAAACATGAAACCAAAACTGATTAAAAAAGAAAAAATCTTTTTTTAGTTTTCTATATAAGAAAGCTTACTTTAATTTTGTAATACGTTAGATTTTATTATTATCCTTTTGAAAATCAATAGAATAAAACATTTAACAACTAAAACTTTCAGTAAAATAAAACTATAAGTAAAATTTTTAACATGAAGATTATAACACAACTATACCAAATTAAAATATATTTAGCCTCCAGAAGCCTAGGCAAATCAAAGGCTACATATATATCATCAAAACTAAACAAGTTCAAAAAGTTTACTAGTTTTAGTCAAATGTCTCTATAGAAATAAAATTTTAATAATTTTAATATGGAAGGTTGTCATTGAAGCAAGCGCTTTGTTACAGTTTAATATTTTTGAATTGGATAATTTTAAACTATTGTAAAAACAGCAAGGAAAAGGTCGAAATGCATTTTGTTTTTTCTATTTATTAATTAATTTTGAAGTTTTATTTGCTAAATAAAGTTAATGATTTTTTTATTGGGAATTATTTTATAATGTATTTTATACACCGAAAATCACCATACCTAAAAGTGATTTCTTCGCAAAAAATTCGTCATATTTATAAGTTTTTTTCAGGAATGTAAATTTTCTCTAAATTGAATGCTATTTATAAATACTTTTTTTAATTTTCTATCAAAACTTAATTTCTTATTTAAAAGAAAAAACAACTAAATCAAAAAATTCACCCGATAATTATCAAATTATAATATACATAGTAAAAAAATTCCGAATCTCACAAGATTTACATTATATTATTTTATAATTTGAGTTTGTACTATAGTATTAAAAATAGTTAAGTAATCAATACTAAGAAATTAGAAACTGCAATGAAATCTTAGAAAATGAAAAAATCATGTTAGCATTCAATACTAAGCTTTGTACCAACGCCCAGTGAGTATGGAGCTGCTATAGCGGCGGAGGGAGGTCGCCTGAAAACCCATTTTAAAATTTTTTTAATAGTTTTTTACATAATTTAAAAGTAAATTTAATAAACACTGAGAAAAAAGTATATATGGATTATATATTCAATGCTAAAATAGTTATCTATACAAATTCTAAACTATTATTCATCTGATGAAGTATTAATGTTAAATTTGTCGTGTGATATTATTTTGAGTAATAAAAAATATGGACTATACATTATAAATCTTTGAGCGGAGCAATAATGTAAGACTTATAAATTTAAAAATCCATTATTAAAATTCTTAATTTAAAATTTAGGCTCTGTTTATCACTTTTCATGAATAGTTTTTATAAAACTTCTTAGTTCTTGTAAATTTAGCATTAAAGAGTATTAGATGTGATCAAATAGTGATTTTTAAACCAAATTTTTATCTTAATTGCAAGTAAAATTTATTGTTCTGATTATTTAATTTTCTGGTACGCTATAATGTGTATGACTATTTCCAATTTTTTTTGATATCCAATTTGCGTATAATCCAACATTTGTATAAAAACTCAAATCTCCATCTTCCCCACAGGCTTTATTATATATACTGGTATACAAATGACTTGTTATTCCTATAATCGACGTTGTGTTTCCGTTATCTAAAACAACTGGGCCACCCATATCACCATAACACGGGCTATTCCCATTTTTGAGCAAATAACAATGTGTTAATTCACTATCTTCATATTTATTACAATAAGACGGGGACTCTGTTTTAGATTCAAAGAACCTAGCTTTACCCGAAAATAGCTTCCTATTCCTTGAAACTACGCCGTTTCCTATTACAGTTATTATTTCATTTTCCGAAACGATATGAGGGTATATTATTGGAAATTTTTTGGGCAACTGTATATTTTCTGAATAAAATTCTATCAATGCTATATTATTTAAAAACGTGCTCCTACTAAAGCTTCTATGAATTATTAACCTTTTAGCTATCCTTTTTTCATACTTATTTATACTTTCCATAAATATTTCTATATCCTCGGGTTTTGCTCGGTATTTTTTGTAAACTAAACAACTAGCTGCTGTTAAAATATAATTGGGAGTAATTATGCTTCCTGTACATTCCAATCTTTGATTTTCGATAAGATAGTATATATTTACAGTTGTGATCGGAATATTGAAACTTGGGATATTTTTAAAATTTTCAATATCTGTTTTTCTCGATCTGCTAGCGTTTGAATAATGGATTTTATTTTTTATATCATACGGATGGAGCTTGATAGAAATTAGTAGATTCGAAAAGGAGCATATTAATATAAATGTACAAAATGCAATGTTCATATTGGAAATTATATTTTCCTATATATTAGTGTAATAAAAATAAAATTTCGTGGTATGTCCTTGCAATAAAGGTAGAACTTGTTTATATTTATATTTTTATCATAGTGCCTATAAAAATATAACTAAAATGGTCAACAAATAGTTTTTGAGCTAATTATAGAAAATAGGTTGCTATTTTAAAAATTAGCTAGAAATTTACAATTTCAAATTTCGTTTCTTATTACGTTATCAACCCTTTCCCGTCCAACGCTCTATAATAAAAAAAATTATTCGTTTATATCTATAAGCAAATGAATTATATGCTGATATTATAATTTTAACCAATACTTCTTAAGGACTTAGAATTATAGCATTTTAATTGAGCTCAGTTGGATATATTTGCCAGGCCAAAAATATTATTCCACCCGTGAAAGGGTTAAAGTGGAACTCAATATCGACCATTGAACCATATGTTCTCGTAATATTAGTATTAGTTATTATAATATCCTGAATTTTATTTACTATTTTTGAGATTCTAAATGAAGAAAGTGCTTTGTTGCAGCTTAAAATTATTAGATCGATTATCTATAATTTTAAATCATTATTCGCTGAACTTTATAGTTGTTTAGACTTTTCTACTTGCTATTTCAATATAAAAGAGTTATTTGCTATAAAAAAAAACTCCAAGCATTTTTTATTGGAGTAATAATAAATTTGAAATTCATATACTGTAACTTATACATAAAAGTTCTCTCTTTGTAAAAAATCACCCATTTAATGATGACTTTGATTCGCTAACCAGTATAAATATCCAGGCTCAGCTATAAGTATAGGAAGGAATAATAACAGCTATAGATTTTTTATTGTTATCGTAAATAGTAGTATTAAAATATTAATATACGAGATACTACGCTTTTTTTTTTAGCTTATCAACAGAATATACCAGACTATATCTAAAGGCAGTCACAAAATACAGTACAGTTATCTATTATTTATTTTCTACTGGATATAATATCGTCATTGAAGAACAGTTGCTATCAGCAAACTTAAATCACTGGTAGATAAGGTTAGATTTATAATTAAATTATTGAAAATGCAATTAATTTATAAAATTCAGGTCATCTATTAGAAATTTTTGATCATATTAATATTATTTTTTACAAAACAAATTATTAAGACTTTCAGAAATTACTGCAAAAATCTAGAATCAGAGTCGTTAGAATGCTTTTATAAATAAAAATTGGTAAGTGCTTTATAAAATTTATGAGTACTTTGAAAAAGTACAATATATTTCTTTTGGGGAATTCAAAGCGTAGATTTGTGAAAAAATATTACATCATATGCGATAGGGAATATACCTATGAGCATAAAATAATCTTATAAATTATTAAAGGCTCTAATATTGATTACTATATTTTTAAGTATTTAAAATCACGCTCTTTTTTTTAATGAATCAAAAGCAGCTACATGCTGAAATTTTTTTTTATAAGATTACTTCCTTCGTAATCATGTTTCCAATCCTACCCACAATTTGAGTTAGTGTTTTTATTATTTTAATCAGTTCTACTTTTTTTTTTTAAACACGGAATTTTATTGGTACGATAACAATAATAGAAAATACGCGGTAAATAAACTAAAAAAATAGAAATTCGGTGCAAGGCATAAAAAAAACTAATATTCTAATACTAATAAATTCCTCTGCCGGTCTACCGGCTGCGTACCTAAAGGGAAATGGGATCAATCTACCAACCGAAAGATCCACCCAGGCATTGCTTCAAGTAGGCTGGATGACTGAAGTTACAAGCAGTCATTGAATTAAGCTCGTTCCAACAAAATTGAATTCGTTGAGATCATTGAGCTCCTAGTCAGAGCCTACATCTAACAGGATTAATAAAAAATAGGCTCCTACCCAAACGTGGGAATGATCGACCTGGCTCTCCTACAATAAGCTGCTAAACGGCTGAGTTCCGTAATGCTGTCGAACGCTGGACTTGTGCACAGTAAATGTCTCAGACTGTGCTAAACGAATCGGTTCCTCCTGTTTCTAGATGGTCCTCCTCTGGAATCGCTGTCCTCCGAATCGCTGCGCGTTGCCTTCACTATCCCCGACCAAG
>LSSN01001376.1:0-14745 GCA_001970855.1 Smittium culicis
CCTTAAATACTGTCTTATTATTGATTTTATTGCTAAAGCAATTATTAGTAATCAAATACTATAAATATATTTAAAGATAATAACAATAAAATGTTTAAAAATCATAATATAAACAGTTTTAAAGAGTAATACATATATATATATATATATCAATAATGTGTTATACCAAAATAAAAACTTGAATATCGCTTAGTTTTGAAAAAAAATGGAACGAGCTATAAAATTTATTTTTGGAACATAGAAATAGAAAGTACTATCAGGAATTTATTATTTATTATCCAAAGTGCGCGTAGATTTTGAGATTATCTTTTATAAATATATAAAGTTTTGTACTAATATAAATATTTTGAAGTATCCTGCACAAATAAGATAAGGGGTAAATCAAGAAACTAAAAAAAAATTAAACAATCTATATTGATATCACACACATATAAAATTACTCAAAATGATATATTAAGGACCCAATAAAGACTCAAAATTTATATTAAAACTAGTATATAAATACCGAGGATTTAGAAATCAAGTTTCTTTCCCACTTGTTTAATAAAAATTGATATATAATATATAAGTCATCTTCAACTGCACGTAAAAGAAAGCGTTTTAATTTTCTATTTTATTTATTCTAATAAAATAACAACTTTAAATAATAAAAGAAAAAGAATACAATTTTTATGTAAAATCAACAATTTATAACAATATTATTGATATAACCTTTTTTATTCTACGTGTTATAATTTTCACCATCATTATCATTGATATTTATCATAATCTAGTGCCCAAAAACACAAAACAGAAGCAACAGAAAAAGAAAAAATTAACAATATAGCAATTATAATTGTAAAGTGTTGAGGGTTTAAAAGCAACATTTGAATAAAAAAAATGTTTAATTTTGACAAAAAGAAAATGAATTATGCAAAGAAGAGTATTTTTAGCTGGACAAAAAATGTAATATCGCTATTTTCAAATGAAAATAAAGAAAAAAATTTCCAAAGCGATACCCAAAATGTGAGGAGAGAAGAAAGTGACAGAGAAAAGATTATTAGGAATAGAAACAAGAATTTTAATTCAACGGATTCGATTCTTTTGGATAGAATTAACGAAATTTGGGGAGGAAAGATAAATGATGGCTACATTGTGAGCATCGTTGGAAATAGTAAAAATTTTGCTAAATTTTATCCAGAAAAGAATCAACAAAGTATAAGCCGAAAAAATTCTATAGTACATAGCGACAAGGATACTAATAGAAAATTGAATATGAATGTGAAAAGGTCAAGAGAAAGTAGCAAAAGAAGAAAGAACAGCGATTATAGTATTGATAAATATCCTATAAACCTTCAATATGACGCTTCAAGCAGAACGAGATGTAAAAGTAGTGCGTCTATTAATAACAATAATTTAAAGGCCACTAATAAAGAAAAATGTATCAATACCTTGAACAATGAAAATAGTGATAGGAAAGTAAGGGATGGCAAGGGGTGCAATGATAATTACATAGAGAATCTAAACAGATGTTCTGACACATTAACTTTAAATAAAAATGCCAACTACTTTAGTCTTTTAGGTACAGAAAATGATTCTTCTAGTTTTTATGGACCTATGATTCTCGGAAATGTAAAAGATAGGAATATAACTAGAAGGAATAGGGCATGTATTAAATATAGCCACAAGGTGTCCAGAGGATCAAATAAGCTAACAGAAAAAAGAGAATCTTATGCAAACTGCAAATTTGGGTTTGGAAAAACATATCAAGGCTTATTGAATCCAAATAAAGTAGCAAAGGCTGATAACTCATGTGAGAATTATACATACAATTTTAATGAATCATTTATCGACTACTACATTGGACTACTAGCATTTGATAATGACGATAAAGTAAAAATAAAAATTCCAGAAAGTTTAAATATAAACAAAGATAAACGTATTGTTTCATATGTAAACGAGGGGGCGAAATCTATGACTCCAGAAATATCAAGTAATATGAAAAATTCCAGCAGCTTAAAAAATACTGGTAAGCTCAAATGTTTTTTTAAACTATAAAAATGTATTATTTTCTAATGTAAGCAATATTTATCTCAAATTTTAATTTTTTACTTTGTTTTAATAATAATTAGGGCTAACGAGGCTTGAGAATATTGACGAAAATCAAGATATAAAGAGTAATTATGGATCAGAAACTATTTATTTCTATGGAAACAAAGATGATAAATTCAAGTTGCACAGCGGCTCTGTGCAGATATCAAGTGATAGTGATTCCTATTCAAGAAAGTTAAATGGATCTTTTTACAACAATTTTGCAAAACGATCTCTAAGCGAGTCGACAAAAAAAGCAAGTTATTTTAGGAGTGATCTTCCAGAAACTACTGATGGCCATAAACTGGGATTAAACATTAATAAAAATAAGACGAAAGATTTTTTGTATTCACATAGTGGGCGAGGCTCTAATGGAAATACCATCACAAATAGTAGTATTTATATTATGAGCAATAAATTGGAACCTCCAGCAAGTATACTACCTTACTGGGGATGTGACACTGACATCGATATAGGGTCACATCGAGATTCTTATGTAAATTTTTATTATACTGAAAGCAATACTGAAATTCTGAAACCACTTTCATATAAATAGGTTTAAATTAGTAGGTCAATATAAAAGACTTTTATTTCTATACTATACCGCATACACTCCTTTTTAGGAATATAATCACAAAAAAATATAAAATTATCAAATAAAAATGTTTATTTACTTATAAAATACTATTGATTAGTTATTGCAATCACCATTATTATCCAGACGCGCTATTAAAAAATATATTTATATAAATAATACAAAATTAAATATATTCATTCTTACTAAGGCTATATAAATTTTCGTGGAATAGTATTTATAATTTAGCTTTTTATGTTATATACAATGCTCATAAAACATTTAAAAATACAGTAATAGGATACTTCGGGCAAAAAAATCAAGTAAAATTAGCAAATTGTCTGTATTTGGCGATTATATTTTTATTTATTCAAAAGTATAGTAATATTTAACTATTTAGTAGCTCCGTTTCAGTATGACTTTTTCAGAATAAAAATATAGATAACAGTATAATAGTCTAAGTAATTGAATAAGTAACCTCTGGAATCTCTGATAAATCGCAGGTAAATAAATATAATTTAATTTTAAGGATGTCCTTGAATATTCAACAAAAATGTGTACAGATACTACAAACAAAATATCACATATTATATCTCATTTAATCCAACCTTAACTTTCAGATTAAAATCAAACGTATTCCGAATTTTATTGAAATCCAATTTATTGATATAGAGCCGTGTAGTAAAAATGTGAGATGCATGAATGTTATAAAAAAAGTAATAAATATGTTAAGAAAAGACCAAGATTTTTATTAATAAAAGATAATATTAAGCAAAAATTCCGCAATTTTATGATTTCTTGGTGTAGATGGTTATCACGTCTGTCTAACACACAGACGGTCGCCGGTTCGAGTCCGGCAGAAATCATGTTGTCGGTGTGTCCGAGTGGTTAAGGAGATAGATTAGAAATCTATTGGGCTCTGCCCGCACAGGTTCAAATCCTGTCGCCGACGTCATTTTTTTTTTAAATTGTAACTTTATTTATAATACACTGTATTATATATGAATAGTCTGGGTAATATCTCCGTGGTTATAAAGGAATGGTTGCTTTTTATTTATGTTAGAATTATATACTCATGCCCATATACAAATTGTTCAGAAACGTAATTATAAAAAAGTAGTTAATTTTAGAAAGAGTAGGCTTCAATCTCTAATACACTTTTAACCCTTACAGGGGTAGTAGACTCTTTTTGGTCTATCAAATATAGCCATCTATGCACAATTAAAATAGTTAATTCCGAGACCTTTAGAATTATTGGTTTGTTAGACTATAATAGCAAATAATAAGATTGCATATAAAGCATAAGCGAATCACAGATTATTTATAAATATGTGTTAGGAGGAGATGGTTAAAGTAACTATGACATATTTTTACTCTAGGTAAATATATCTATAAAGAAGGAATGTTATTTACGTGTATCTTGATGTTTTGGAAAAATAAAAAATCCGAGTTCTCTCACGGCATAGCTACCTGATATACTAACTTCTATCTGTTTCTTTACGTTCATAAACCTCTTTCTTGTATCCCCCCCAATTTTTTCCTATTCGAACCGAATAAAATATTTTTTTTACTTTAGCTTAGAAATAGCTAATAAATTCTTTAAACGCTACGAGTTTATAATATGTTCCAGCTGATTTCCTATTTGTACATTTTTTCCCCCTAAAACCTCAGCTTAATAAAATCTCCAACAACCACATTTGTTCATCTCCGATATATTTAACATCAGAAAATTAAAATTCTAGTTCATACACACGTATATATACGAAAAGACGATATTTATATTTAAAGACCTATAAAACGATACATAATTCTGATAAATGGATACGAGGAAACCATCAGAAATTCCACATGGCGAATATATAGTCCGGCTAGCGAGCAATTTGGTGAATCTCCCGCGAATTCCAAAGCGAATTTCGAGCCGCCGTGCGTCAGTGGCTATAGTAATTGTTTACGAGCTATGTAGCTCACTTGAAAGCGATCTGGGTAGTTTTTGGGCAAAGTTCGGGCGCACAAGCGAGAATTTTGCTGGTAAGAGATGTGACGAACTCGGGAGCAAAGCTCCCGAATTTATAAAGTATATGATTGACAAGTACGATGGTGAGAGCTCAGTAGCTGCTCATGGCGGTCACAAGGAGGCTGAAATCATGTTTATTGAGCGAGCAGTTTACAAGGGTGATCGATTTTCTGGGCAGATAGGTTTTCCCGGCGGGAAACATGACGAGGGCGATGCGGACGATGTGGCGACGGCGATCAGGGAGACGAGCGAAGAGATTGGGTGGAATTTGGGCGATAGTGATCAGTTTGTATATTTGGGCGAGTTTGAGGACCTGTCAACTTCGGCAGGCGTCATAAGGCCAAAGAAACCAAAGATGGTTATTTCGCCACAAGTATTTGTCAAGCTCGCAAAAGGGGTTGGCGGCGAACTAAGCAAAGTTGCAACCTTCAGTAATGGGTATAGTAGAAAGATTAACAATGTTGAATTAAGCAAGTACGGCGATGGTGGATATTTCAAAGATAGCGGCAATAGCGATTACACGCGACACGGAGAAACTCCCGCTTCGCCACGGATGGATAATGATACGGTAAACAAGCTGGACATATCATCTGGCGAAGTAAATTCAGTCAATTTTGTCAATCTGACAACAATTTTAAAGTTTGTTGAGCAAGCTAACTACAACATTCCAAACAGTCCCTTCACAAAAACGCTTCAAACGCTGCAAAAGCGCGGTTTTCCACATTCACCGCCACCCTCGTCATCTTCTCCCGATGATATCGAGCATTCAGCAAGTTCAATAAAGATACGGTTCGGGCCCAAAAAAGTTCTCTCGACGCTATCAGGCTACAATATCGCAGATCCTGTCAAGCAAAAGCCAGCTACACAGTCTATCCGAAATTTAGTCGCAGAAAAGTTCAATGAACTCGCCAATTCTGCTCTCGTTTCTGCCATGGGAAACTACTACTACTACTGCTACCCAATGGAAATTTCAAGGCGGTTTCCGAACCAAGAAACTGCAAAAGCGCACAAACGCAACCATATAATAGACATGGATAGCGACGTTGAGGAAGAGACTAGCAACGATAGTGTTCAATGGAACCGCAGTAGCAACAGTAACCCGGTGCCTACATCTGCTAGCAAGTTTGGAGTTTCGAAAAAGTTTGGCAAATTTGCGTCATCCACACACATCTATCTATGGGGCCTGTCGCTAACTATGCTATCCGACTTGATCGACCATGCCCTCCTCCACCCGCAGATATATACACCTGACCCACAAAGCACAGATACTATTTCCACCCATCAATCTGACAATGAACCATACACCCAGCAACAACAAACCGATCAGCAATTGCTCCAGCACGGCGTTTCGCCGCACTATATAGGAATGCATGGCCACTGGCCCCTCCTCGACAAGTCCAAATGGCCCGACACGAACTTTCTCCTATATGCCATCCAATCCTCATACTTGTTTGGGTACGGCGGCCACCCGCTCGCTCGACGCCCCTTCAACCTCGCAAACACCGGCCGCGGATTCGACAACTACTACTTGGCCCTCTCCCTCGCCATCGCTTCCTCCATCGCTGCAAGATCCATCGCTCTTTACTTGCTCGCTAAATATTCGTTCAAGTTCCTTAAAAGTATGCTTTAGCCCCATCCCTTCGCCTCTCCTCCCACCCCCCTTTTTTTTTGAAAAGTGGAATTCTTGGTATCTATAACTTTTTAATATTGTTGCGTCAAAAATTCTCCATTTTAATTTACCTTCACATTACATTTACTCCTCCTTCCTGCCATTTGATCAATAACTTACATTCAAAAATTTTCTAGTTTAGCTCATTTTTCCCCCGTACATTTTATAAGCAAATCGATAAAAATAGACAAAATTTTTTTAATTCCAATAATTATAAAATATAAAATAAAATTATAAAGAATTCTGTATAAAAAAAAAAGAGTTTTATTTATTAGTCAAGAATAATATATGGGGATATGTAGAAGGAGGGTAATATAAAATATAATATATAATTATGATGAAAAGTTATTGGACAGTATTTGATCAACTGATTCACTGATGAAATCTTTGTAAGGCATCATGTCAACGCCATATTCAACAGATAGCTGGTTGCGGACTGCTTTTTTGGAAAGAACTTCAATGTTAGATCTTGCAATAATTGCAGCTACTGACTCGTAAATTTGATCATACGATGGGTACGATCCATTGTTAGGGATGACGGGTCGTTGTTGCTGGTAAGCAAACTGCTGACCCTGGTTTGCTTGGGTGTTGTTGTATGTCTGCAGCTGGTTTTGGTAATTCAGTGACGATGACGAATACGTCGAATCGCGTTGGTTTGGATTAAACGATCTAGATGGTGCTTGCAATGAGCCTTGTGAATAAGTGGACATTCTCTGCTGCGCTAGTTGCTGATGGTTTGTCATCATTGGGTTCATTGGGTTCATTGGATTCATTTGCTGCATTTGGGCTTGTTGTTGCATAGCCATTGGATTTTGAGGCAGTGTTGCTATTGGTAAATTGTAAGGTTGTTGGTTGTTAGGGTAAGGCGAGCCGACATCTCTTGTAATATTTGAGTAAGCGGTTGCTCTATTGTTGAAGTTGTTTACATTCATCAATGGATAGTTGTTTCCAGGGGATAAAGCAGAGGTGCTAAATCCGCCAACAGAAGCAGGTCCATTATTTCCCATAAAGGCAGCAGCGGACGCAAATGTGTTGCCTTGATAAGTCCGGGCATTAGACATAGAGGTGTAAGACCTTTGCTGGGCCATATTTGCATTGTGTAAGCTAAGACTTGGTGATTGAGGAGGGTTAGAAACATTATCAAAGGATTCAGGGTTAACAGGGGGCTCATTGAGAGTGCCTAAAGCAATCAATTGTTGCTCATAGTCTGGCCATAGCATAAGAGGAATTGAATTTGGGTCAAATTCAGGCTCTCCATCATCTTCTGCAGTTTTATTTTTGTTAGTTTTATCATTATCGCCAACAGCGGTACGGGTATTACCCCAACTGAAGTCATCAAAGTGCCAAAAAGAGTAAATCGGGAGGAAGAAAGACCATAATGGGAAGAACAAGATGTATGCAATCATCCATCCAATATGTTGCCATTCACGGCGTAAAATGTAGATAATAGCTTGTAAACCGTAAACGGCAGCAATGATAATGAGAGAGATCATACCAACGTCTGCAACACCAGTAACCGTTATAAAGACGAGATATGCCATGTAGAGAAGAACAGTTGGGATAGTTAAAGTACCAAAAAGATCAAGAATGACGACGAAACGCATTGAAAAGCAGCAAAATCCGCAAAGGTCACTAATCATAATGAGTTCAAATAAGTTGTGTACAGTAGAATTGATCCATCTACGGCGTTGACTTATATACACACTAAAAGATTCAGGAGCAATAGTGTTACATCTGGCATCACGTGCGAAAACGAGTTTGCGGTTGTGGAAATGCTTGAGCATTAGGGTAGTTAAATAACGATCTTCACCAAGGGACAGGAGGTTCTTTTTATGCAAGGTATCAACAGATCTTTCAGAGTAAGCAATGATAATCTTGGGTGATAGTAAAATTGGTTTACGATCAGAGTCGTATAAGCGGTACATACAAAAGCAGCCTGGTAAGCAAGTGACAGAGCCGAAAAGGGATTCAAATGCTTTGGCCATGTTGTGGGAGATGAAGTACTCGTAAACTTGCATCATAGTGACCCAAGTTGATTTTTCATTTTGGAGGCGAGTTTCGCCGCAAATACCAACAATGGAGGAGTCGAGGGTACAGTGTGAAACTAATCGATTTAAAGAGGATTGTTCGACTTCAGTATCAGCGTCAATTTGGAACATGAATTCAAATAAGGTTGGGTGGATACCAATGACGTGGTATAAGTGGTGATAAATTTCGAGCTCGAGGGGATTCATAGGAAGTTCAAAGAAAGCTTTACTGAGAAATCTCATGGCGAGAATTTGGGAGTCACGTTTTCCACGGTTACCAGGACGTTTGAGTTCGTACTTATTACCAACTTTGACGACAACAATAAAAGGAACGGAGTGGCCTTCAAAGTCATAGAGACCAGAGTAGACTTTAGCTTTATTGTGTTCGAGGGGGCCTTCTTCTAAAGAGAGGTAGTCTCTAAGAGGTGGGTCATAATCGGGGTCGACACCAAGAGTATCCAAGACAATCCTTGGAGTTGGTCTTGTATTTCCGCTACCAACGATATTACCATCACAAACAATAAAGATGAGTTTTCTGGTATCGTTATAATCTAGCGCAGCTAAAGAGTTTATTGTACGTAGGATACTAGTTTCACCTTCGGTGTAGCAAGGAACGATGCACATGACGAATTTATTTTGTTTTAAGGGAGCAACTTTATCACCAAACTGGAGGGCAGCTAAAAACTTAATGAGGACAACGAAAACGAGGAGTCCAGCGAAAGCTAGGAGCATGTAGTTGGTGAAGAGACATTTTACAGATTTGCGGGTATCGACTTGACCGACATAAAAGAGAGTTTTCATGCAGTTATAAGTTGCGGTTCTGACCTCATTGGAAAAGGTTAGAGATTCCCATTGTTTGGTCATATCGGTAGAACCAGCGCCACCGTCGTCGATAAGGTTGGTAAAAGTTTTATCGAGGAAGTTGTATAAGGGGTTATTTTTATTTATGGCGGATTGAGAGTTGAAGAAGTAGTCACCGAAATTAAAGACTTCACCGTTGATGACTCTAAAATACAAGCCTTGATCTTTGTGGTAAGAGTTTAATAGTTTATAATCCCATACAAGTTTACCTTTTTTGAGGGTGTTCATTTTGGGGATTACGTATTTGCTGTAAAAATCGGGGTCGTTTAATTCATCGGAGGTTGGGGAAGAGCCAACGGTGTGTTTGAATAAAAAGCCGACATTTTCATCAACTTCTTTTGGGGTTAAGTAGGAGTTGTTGTTAGGGTCGAGGGAAGGGTCTACTAGGCCGGGGCAAGCAGTGCGGATAGTTATTGGGAAGCTAGAGTTAGTTTCAAATCCAGCAAAAAAGAGAAGTTGGTCGGTGGTAGGGTAGTAAGGATTTCCGTGTCTTTGATTAATGAAATTAGAGATATCGTAGACGTTTCCTCTGAGAGAGATATAAGCAGATTTAGGGGTATTGAGGCCTAGGATATCATTTTGGGTCCAAACGTTTTGTTTTGGGCAAAGGATGAAGCCTAAACCGATGATAACGAAGAGTAAAACAACCCAAGAGTAAAAAATGAGGATACATAGAGCGAGCTTTTCGCGCCAGGCCATTCTTTGTTCTTTAGATTTTTTTCCAATCATGGAAATGAAGAAGTTTGGAACGAGAAAAGTTTGGGACCAAACGATGAAGCACCAAAATCTTCTAGCAGAGGTGACTTTTGTGGAGGGTTTGGGGTCAAGTAGCATGAAGCCATGTTTATCTTTTTCTACGATTTCGCGTTCAATTTTGCCTGTGTTGTATTGTTTTCCGGGAGATTGATTATTTGAAGGGTTTTGGTTTTCGTAGCCGGCACCTTGGTTATAAAAATCTTCAGAAGTATCAGCAACGGAATTTTGGTTAACAAAGCCTATATTACTTCTGGTGTTTCTATCGAAGTTTGCGGAGTTGTTTTGATTTGCATTGGAGTAATGCGTAGATCTGTTATTAAAGTTTTGGTTATTCATATCAGTTTATTATCAGTAAATTTTCATTAGGGGCTTGTGTTACAAGGTTGTAAGAATGGGGTGATTGTTAGAGGAGGGGTATTATGAGAGGAATATGATTTATCAAATCGGTAGATAAAAATTAGGTGGTTTTAAATAAAAGAAAAATCGACGAGCTATGATAAGCACAAGCTGTTTAAGTAGGCGGAGTGTGTTAGAATTAGGAGAGTATACTGTACATATAAAACAGGGGGGATTGAGGTTATTAAATAAACTAATTCTATGAGAGACGGACAGAGAGAGAGAGAGAGAAATATAGAGTGATAGTTTTTAAGGAGAATGGTGTAGAGAAGAGGAAAGAATAGAGTAAGTGTCAAGTTTTGGGGTGGGATGGGGAAAGGGGCGAGTATATATAAAGAGATTTTATTGATATTTGGTAATTTAAATGGGATTCCACAGAGCAAGGGAACTGGCCGTACCGAAAATGGGCGATGAATTTAGATATGGAAATATGATTTGGCTTTAGATATGGATTTGATTCGATTTGGTTTGTTTTGGCTTTAAGGATTTTGGTGTCATGTCAAATGAGAGTATGCAGTGATGCCGAATACGCTGAAATTGTTAATAGTGGAATATTTCTTCTTGTATACTGTTGTCAACAAATCCCACTTTTAGAGCTGCCGTCAACAAATCCGCTCTTTTAGAACTGCTGTCAAAAAAAAAAAAAACTCAAATCAAGGATTTTTCTTATATAAAACAAAAAAAGCGTTGGGTAATTTTTAATGACATGATTTGATAATTGTAGGGTTTGGCTGATAAGTAACACTTCTATTATTAGTGGTTCGCTTCATTATTTTATAAAGACCGTAGAGAAGTCTGGCAGGCCAAATGACATCAAGAAGTGAGAGGCAGGCAATAAGCAGGAATATTCTGTGCTTACGAGAAAAAACATTCGGATTCGATGCCTTGAGTCGCTCATGGAAATTTTTTTATTTTTTAAATACAGCGGAGAGAATTGGGGTTTTTTTTAATCTACTATAATCCTAACTAAATTAAATATTACTAAATTAGTTTTTTGAAGTATTTGAATTAAAATGAGTGTTAATTACTTCTCTAAAAAATTTTCTGCGGTAATTCAAACTCAAAATACATAATTTTTTGCGTTGCTCATCCGAAACATCCATTGGCAGATTTGGTAGGCTCGGATTATATAAACTAGTGATTGGTCTAAGCAATATTTGCTATAATTCTACAGGTAACTGATTCGCCCAGATTCATCATCTGAATTTACAACTTGTACGCGCCTGCTTTTCAAATCGAAAAAAGTTATCTTGTTTAATTGGATTTGAATTTCTTAGATTTATTATCTTCCGAAGAACAGCTACTGGTAATTGGACGTTTTTGATTAGTGTAAACGAAATTTTAGAAATAAAGGTGAACAATTAGCTAATTGATTACTTTTAACTAATGGGAATTTTTCACTCTGGGAAAATATGCCAAGAACTTATCCTTTTTCTTTTTTTTTTTTCAAAAATATCAGAGTCTCAGATCTTAATACATTTCAGTCTTAACCCTTAGATAGGCGGTAGGCAGTTTTTATTCTAGTAAATATAACCAACAAAATTCAGTTAAAATTATATAGTTCCGAGGCCTTAACAATTATTGGTGTATCGTAAAATAAAAGCAAATAGTTAACTTGCTTTTAATTCATATACGAATCAATAAATTGACTTGTTTAAAGAGTGTTGGGCAGGAAAGGTTTTAAAAGCCATCGTAAATCGGCTTTGAATTATATAGGCCTTTACACTAATATTGATTGAATTGTTATTTTTGAAATATTCTGAATTTAATCATTAAATGCTATTGGATTTAAAGTTCCAGATAACAAATAGATTAATTTGAACTAAATTGCTAACGAATAATACTCATATTATAAATTATTGATTTAACTAAACCAGTTATATTCAGTATTAATAGCGGTAATTGGCTGAAGCTCGTATGTATTAGCTGGGTCTATTATTTCATGTTCAGTCTATACGCTATATAGTTTCAGAAAAAGTGCCAACGTATAGCTCTCACTATAAATACAAACAGCAAAAATCTTAGCGATTTAAATCAAGCAAGTAAGACTATAAAATAAAACAAAGCTAAATAAAATTATATAGTACAAAACAAAACTAAACTAAATAAAATATAATTTAATAGTATAAAATAAAAAAAAATTGTATTCCAATTTAGAATCAATAGCCATTTTTAAAAAGTATTCTAGCTAAATCCCTTCATTAAATCTAAATTTATTAAATCGATTTGACCCCTATTTGTGCTCGTTAATGTGATCGCGTCCCCCATTTGCGCTGCATAACTATGATTTTTATTGCCCTTATGTGGTTTTGCCATAAAAAAAGCTCCAAAATATTAAATTAAACTAAATTCGGCTAATATATCAAACTTTCATTCAAAATTTTTATTCAGTATCATATTATTCTAATAGTCTCCTTTTTTTTTTTATCGCTTGCAAGTAAATAGATTATATGACCCTTAAATAACTATAAGCTGCAATATTCTCTCATCAACAGCACAATAAAACTACAAAGAGCCCTAATTTCAATTTCAAAATATATTAAAGAATTTTATTAACTTGAAAACCTAATCTGCCCACTTTTCCATTATGCTGGGGCCAATCCCTCCCCGCGCTTTCAAAGTCACCTCCTTGAAAAATCATTCACTCTTCTTAAGAATTAAGCTACTAAAAACTCACTCATCGTACGACCCCTCAACCGCTAAATCCTCTCCAAAATGTTTCAATTCAATTTCTTCTCCTACTACTCCCTTAACTAAACCTGCTAATTCTCAGCATATCTATACAAGGCTGAATTCTTACCATTCACGCCCTATAACCCCACTATTCCCAGATCTCTCCAAACTTTCTACCTACAACTCCCCCTCAATTTCTACCACACTATCCTCTTTTTTCGCCCTAAATACCAACTTACTTTCTCGCTCATTCCATACTACCAACATTCCTTTTGAACACCTCTATCCTAAAACCATTATAAACCCTCCCTATATATATCTTCAATCAAGATATTATACATCCCCTTCCAATAATCGCCTCCACTCAAGATACTTTTCAAATTCCTCTTTTAAATACTTTAATTCAAAGCACAGTAACCACCTTTATTTTAATAGTATTATCAAATTTAGTTTTATTTGTAAATCTTAAAAGCTACTCCCACCTTTAAAGAAATCCTTACTCTAGCTCCGCATCCTCTGTATTAATAATTTTTTTGTATTTATAAACAGAGAGCAGAAGCTGGAAATACGAAAGAAAAAATGATCCTCCTAATTTTACTTTTAAGTGGGAAATTGTCTTCATCATGTCTTACCTAATATATAACCAATCTACAAAAAAGATGAGTTGCGATTCTGCACCTTTCCATCAGATAAACCAATTCAACCCTTCCCTAGTTGAACCTTTTAATTACTCTTCTGGCTTCCCCCAAAATTCTAATTTCAGCCAGACAAGACTAGATATCTTGGTAAATAAATCTAAAAACTCTAAAAACTCTGACAATGAACCTCAAGTCCTTGATTTAGCTGCCGTCGGTCTTGCCTCTTTAAACAAAATTCAAAGCTCAAAAAAACTAAAATTCGCCTCCATTTTCGGCATTGTATTAAAGTATATCCTTCCTGAAACTAAAGTTCTACTAGGCGTCGTTGCTACCGCTATTGGCGCTGCTCTTGCCAACTTGATGATCCCTCTGATAACTGGCCAGCTCATAAACGCCATTTCCTCCTCGCTTTCTGACGATTTAGTTTTTGATCCCTCCAATTCTGACCTCTTTATTAATCTAATAAAACCTGCATCAAACTTGATGGTAGCTTTTATCTCCAGCGGCGTATTCACATTCGCCCATATCTACTTTGTAACCATTTTCGGCGAAAACGTTTCCAACAAGCTCAAAAACGAAATCTTTGCTAATATCCTTAGCCAAAATATGGCCTTTTTCGAAAGCTCGTATTCCAAGCACGACCTCATCAACAGGCTAGCCGCCGATATGGCTGAATTTAAATCAGTCCTTAAACAAATTGTAACTCAAGGACTCAAATCAACAACTCTTGCCATTGGCGCCGCCGTCCAGCTCGTAAGAATATCTCCCCACCTATCCACCTCAATCGCAATAGCTGTTCCCATCATGTACTTTGGCCTATGGATGTATGGCTCTTTGCTGCGCAAACTACGTGCTTCTGTTAAAAGGTGGGAACTGATAGAACTAGGCATCGTTACTGAATCAATCGAAAATATAAAAACCGTTAAATCGTTCAGCAACGAGCACTACGAATGCGAGCTTTATGAGCTTGCTACTTGCAAAACCAGCTCCGAATCCATCAATTTTGGGCTCCATCTAGGCATTTTCCAGATGCTCTCCAACTTTGCCATCGGCAACATCGTCCTCGT
>LSSN01001377.1:0-15429 GCA_001970855.1 Smittium culicis
CGATTGTCTCACCAGTTTATCCAACTGTCTCGAAATCATAACTTCTAACTCCGTACAGGCTTGCTTGTTAGCCACTGTGTCGAAGCTGGGATCGCATAGCGAAGTTAGCTCAAGGGTTATAGTGAGTTGTCCTTCAGCTGGTCTATCTGGGTATGGTCGCACAACTTGACACGTAGTCACTGCATGTACTCGTGATTTCCCGAGTTGCACCTCAACACTTCCGGGCGTTTTTTCGTGCTTGATTGATATTTCGCGGTGATCGTATATACCTCGTCCATCGATTCTATGTCCTTTCTTGAGTGCCTCCAGCACAAATGTATTATTGTTTAAAGATGATTCCATTATGGATAATATAAAGTTATTTCAAAATAGTGGGCCTGATTCTTTCTGTTTTTTATTAGATAGGATTTTTCGTATTTTAAAGAGATGAATGAAAGGTTATTTATACTTGGTATGGGCGGGTAAAATTGAGCAAATCGATTTTGAAATACAAGGGCGATTTTTACTTGAATAAACTTGAGGCTTGGAATAGAAGGCTATAAAACGATCGGTGATATGAAAAAAAATCTATATTTAATATATGTACTTTGAATAGCTACGATTATTATTTTAGTGGCAGATGAATTCTATAAAATGAATCACAGTTCAAAAAAGTAAAAAAATTTTATTCCTTTATTTTGCATCAAAATTTTCTTAGCGAATAAAATAAGCTCTGCCAAAAATCATAAATCACCATTGGACCAATTGTAAACAAGGCTAACAAAGCTTATAAAGTCAAAACTGGTTGATTTTTGATCTCTAATGATGTTTATCGTTTTGATGAGTTTTTAATCGAAGCTTAGCGAACTTTAATTACATTCAGTATGGGTAAAAGGGACAAGGATTCATTAGTGAATAGGGAAGTGTACGAGCGGATCAATTTCCTGTACCAGGCATCAAATCTTCTTGCGCTTACGAAAATACAAATAGCAAACAAATCTAGAGAAACGCACAACAATATAGATTCCAGTTCAACAAAACAAACAACAAGCAATTTATGCGACTCTGATTCTATATCTCAAAATAAAAGCCCTGATGATAGTCATATTAAATGCGACTCTGAATCTATATCTCAAAATAAAAGCCCTTATGATGGTAATATTAAATGCGATTCTGTAGTCAGCCCTATTCAAAATCCCAAAAATAAGGGTAATGTAAATATAAATGGGAAAGTTGGTAAGACTTCAATTGCTAGAAGCAAGCGTAGGTGCTCGATTTTATCAAAGGAAACTGATTTAATACCGCTAGCGCGATTTTACAATAAAAATATTTTTGATATTTCGAGAAAGTCCGTTCTTCGAATTGACCCCAACATTAAAAGAACTATATGCAAAAAATGCAAAGCACCTCTGTTGCCCTACATTACCAGCAAAACAAGAATACGGGGTAAACTTATTTATATATTAAAAATCATCGTAAAAATTTAATTGTTAGCTTATTAATTTTATTGAAAATTATTTTTAATAAGATCTAGGATATGGAGAATTCACAGAAACTACTTGTAGACGTTGTGGAAACTCCAAAAAGTTGTTGGATAATCCAAAATATAAACTGTTTTCTGACCGTGATTCACATACAATTAAGCGAAAATAAAAGATATTCTCTTTTCTTTTTCAAGGAAAAAAAATAGAAAACAATTTAAACTCGCAGTATCTCTAAAATATTATTATTTTTATTTAGAGTGACTTTATCCACGAATTCACAGTTTCTGCAATTTCTGATGAATCATCTAATGTTTATATTTTTGTATAAAAAAAGAGCCAAATTAGAAACTTATTAATTATAGAAAAAATTTTAAATATAAAATATTAAAAGCTTTAAATATTAATGGCATTTAAAAAATAAAGCTTTAAAAAACGTGAATGCTTAACTTAGTACAAAACTGTGCGGAATATTTTTAGTGCATAATGAGATTTGACCTATTTTTAAAATGTTCAAGATATCCAATTATATATATATAAACATACAAATAATTCGATGGGAATCCAAAAAAAAATGAAAGAGTTTTTTTTGAAAATAGATAGATTATAAAATATGTTAATGGGTAATTGTGTTACTTGTGGAGTTAGTTTGCTTCATGTGTTGGTATTGGGAATGCGGTACCCATTTATCACAGCTTCCATAGTACATAAAGAATTTTTCTCCGTGCTCGGTATAAACTTTTTGGTCTAATTCGTTGATAGTGGTCATCTCTTCGCGAGCCATGTTCAAAAAGTTGCTAACGGTAGAGTAAGATAAACTCTTGTAAGCAAACATATTTCTGAGATGTTGGGGCATGCTAGATTCTCTGATACTGATCATTGAAGTCAAGGCAGATGGGCCAAATAAGAATCTTATAATGCCAACTAGGATACAAACCAAATGTATCGATATTGGATTAAATAACAGCTTTAGATTATTACCATTTGGCGATTTTGCAATTTCCATGACTGTAGGAAATAGGTACATTACTCGATAAACCGAAGATTTATTCTCTTTGAACACCTTTAGTTTAATTATTTCGAAAAATTAAATGTTTTGTATGTAATATTTGATAATAAAATTAAGTGTCGTTACCTGCTCGCAGATGTATGAACCAACGCTATGGCCGCAAATGATAAATTTTGGTTTCTCTTGAATTTCACCAACTTTTGAGTACTGTTCGACAATGTTGGTGTAAAGTAGCTTGATTCTCTCGATTTGCGCGTTTAATGAAACCACTTCTGATGGTACAACCTGCTGACCCAGTTCATCTTCGTAAATCGAATGTCCTTGCAAAGAGACTTTATTCAGGCGGATACAAAAAAAGTAAGGTAAAGAAAAATAAGGATTAAAAAATAATACAAAGTGTAAATCAAAAAAAATAACTTTCAAGAAATCGAATTAGATAAAAACTTTTATTTTATATTGTTCGAAATAAAGTTTCTTCAATTGAATACATTATTTCTTTGAATGAAAGAGTACATTAAGAGTAGAAATAGAAGATTTAGTACTCTTTAAGAACTAATAAATATAAATAGCGCTTACCTCCGATGATTTCAAGCTGGTCTTTATTTTTACGGTGTAGATCGTTTAGAAATTCTCTGTAGAAGCTAATTGCACCAGGATTGCCTTTTTTTTGAAAAAAGAAATAGTAGAGTTTTGAGGAGAGGTTAAAATTTTGATTTAATTATCAAATGGCTGTTTCTTACCAGGAATCATGAGCATGACGTATTTGGGAAGTTTTGTGCATGGGTATACCAGAGCTTCATACATATACTCGTTGACTTTAAGCGCTTTGCGGAAAGGAACTTTAGTGGCTAAACCTTCTAAATAACTCATGATGGCCCGCTAGAAAAAATGGTATATGTATTGGAAGCGAATTGGGAGGAATAAGAACGAGTAGTGAAATGAAGACAGCGGGTAAAGAGAGAAAGCCTTATACTTGAGCAAATTTTATATGCTGTAAAAGAGAAATATTATATCCGCACTTTTTACGTAATATTAATTAAAAGTCGATTTTTTTTTAAAAAAAATAAAAAGTATTAGAATTAATTGAGTTAAATTTTGGTATATTTTCAGACGCATTTTCGATTTTCATTTCATCTGTAAACTAAATCAAAGCTTAAAGCAGTGTGTGAGATATTACTAACTTATCCTACGAAATTGTTATTGTGCACAAAGAATTATAAAAATAGAAACATATTTACAGTTCATTTTTCATTACAAGTCTACAACGAATTTGAAAAAAAAAAATAAAAGTAATGTTTTATACTTTTTATAAACTTTCGATTTCTATGAAACTAAAAACGCGCTAGTTAAGCTGCGTATTGATTAATCGGAGTACACTGATAGTTTCACCAGTCAAAAAAAGCGTTCTTAGTGTGTGAAATTATATAAAAGGGATTTATGTTTAGCCATGTTTATTTTTTTATTTGAAAAATATATTGATGGTGAGAATTGGTGTAACAGCGGCATTGGTGCATATTTCAATGCATTTAAAAGTTCATGTTCCGCCGGTACGTTGATACACCTAATTGAAAATGCTTGGTTTGCTTTACTAAAAAAATTTAAACATTCAAAATTACCAACACAATCTAGCTCTAATATATATAAAAAAAAATCAATAAATAGTTATATTTAAACTTCAAGTATCAAATATACGCATATCTAAGGAATACAACTTATAATGGGCGATGGTGGATATATTCGGGCTACTAAATATGCTTGGATATACACTTAAATGATAAATTTTTATTTATAATCTCTATATGTCAAAGTGAAAAGACTGTAAGACTTATTCATGAATCGTGGGTATAATTTACATGTTGTACAAAATGAAATCTATATATTATTATAGTTTTTTCATCTCATCTTGATTTGAAAAGTATGAAAGATGGAGTTTTGTATATTCACTAATCATAGATTATTGGAAATGTGAGGATAAAAATCTTATGATATTGTTATAGTTTAGCAGCTGGGTTTCAACCAGTCTTCCCGTAATCCCTTCGCGGTTGTAGGCGATGAGAGTAGGGACTGCAGTCAAGTTCGTGTCTCTTCTCTTTCTGAACGCATACGTTTCGCTGCTCGTATTTTTTGGGCTATCAACAGGGACTTTGAGCAGAGTGTACCCGGCACCAAACGAATCGAGTGCTTTTGCGATCATAGGCATTGCTTTAGTGCAGTCTGGGCAATAACTCTCGCCAGTACTTTGCGATTCACGGCCTATTTATACATATATTTATTTAAAAAGAAAAAAGAAGTTTCAAATACGTTGAATGTAGGGAGGAAATGATATTAGAAATGTTTGGGGAAAAAGGTGGTGGTGGTGAAAGATGAGACTTGCCATAAAATAGCGCAAATACGGGCTTGCCTAAAGATACTTGCTCTTTTACTGTCGAATCATACGTCGAAGGATTGTCGATAAGTATCGTTTTTGCGTTTGCAAGAAACAGTGCAAAAACAGCTAGAACTATAAACTTGAAAAAAATTGAACTCATTGATATTTACTTAAATCAGAAAATGACTCAAAATAACTTATTGATAATCTCCCCCTTTAATTTTGTACATGAATACAGTTAGTATTTATACTGTTCTGAAATGTTTATCGCTTACTTCAAGTTCCATTAAGACATTAAATCTTTGAACTAAAGTTGATACAAAAATAAAAAAAAATTTCAGCAATATTCCGTAATTTATTGCGAATAATTTATTAACGAAAAGTATAAATTAAAATAAATAAGCTACAAGTTAAAATATAAAGCCCAGACAATTTGTGCTAAATTTAGATAGTAAAGGAAGTTTTTTTTTATTGGAACGACTGTATATCAGCAAATAATATAAATTAGGAGCTAAATTCTAGGTTTTATGGCTTAGAGCGAGAGGGAAAATAGATTATTCTGTAAACATCTAGACTCGTAAACGCATCGAATTGTATTTGATAGCTTGTATCTATTTCAATTGCTTATACACATTATTTCTTTCTTTTTGAATAACAGTAATGCCTCCAGAAAACGTTTGATGAATTTGATATACGCTTTTTAGGACCTCCTTAAAACTCCATCTATAATTCATTTTAATGCTGTAAAATGATACTAGGAATGCAAATGCACAACAGTGCTCTTTTTCTCGCCTTTTTCATAATTATTTTTACTAGATTAAAATCGTAGATAATTGGCTTATTTTATTTTACTAGCCAATTGTTACCGATTAATAAAAATGATTTAAGCAAATACGACAACGAGTTTACATTATTTAATGTTGATCAGTGGTTGTTTCAGAGGTAAATCGCCAGAATAAAACTATAATTTTTTTTTAAAGCTTTTTAACATTTACGTGAATTAAAATAAAAATTATATAAACATAAAAGGTAATAACACGTTACTAACTTGATATTCGTTTTTTTTTTTTTTTTTTCAAGGTTTCGTTATCACCATAGCAGAAAGATTCTTAATAAAGAGGAAATGTCGTTTAGGGGAAAGTTCATACCGCCTTTGACAGCGGCAGTTGTCGGAGTTGGAATATCGGTGTACACGATGCAGCCGTATATAGCCGAACAGAAGGAGAAACAGGCGCAGGCGATAAGAGATAAACAAATATATACGGAGAACCAAAAAGCCAGCATCAATAGTGACGAAAAATCTATCGATAAGAAACAATAGTAATTGAGGTTGCAAATCTTTTATGATGAATAACTTTTAAAAAAGAAATAAACAGAATTGATTGAACTTTAGAAAGTATCGGCATTTGGAAAATAATTTATACATTAACTACTCATAAATTTTGCATTTAGTAATAAATCTGTGAAAAATAGTGTATATTATTTATTTTTTTTTTTTTTAAAAGGCGAATTAAAAACAGGGAAATTGGAAAAGTTTATATTATTTTTATTTGAGACGGTTGAGAAGGATTAAGTTGAGCTAGTGGGATAAGAATCGTCGACCTTTGAGCATTCTTCTTTGGAGAACTTTCCTTCCATTTTTAGTCCTCAATCTACGCAAGAAGCCGTGTTTCCTCTTGCGCTTGATTTGACTAGGCTGATACTCCTGACCATAAGTAGTAAACCTAATTTGGTCAAAATTGAAAAGCTTTGTTAATGGGTTGAATGAGGATATGGAGCTGAGGAGTGGGTTAGAAGCTACTGATTGAGGAACAGCAGATTGGGGGTTTGCAGCAGAGGAAGAGTTCGTTGAAGATTTTGGGAGTATCGATAGGCGGGTTACAGTGAACAGTGATCGTGTTGCTGCAGAAGATATAATAGCTGAAGATCTGCTGACAGCTTGCGGTATAGCCTTACTTTTAAGAATCGAAAACATTATTGGACCTCGATTCGTTTTTCTTTTAGTGTATTTTTATAAAATTAAGCAAAGTTCAATTACAATCGAATTGTTTTTATTCCTCCTTAATATTCGTCAGACTAATATTATTGAATATATGGTACTAAATATGTGGCGATTTGGTTGGATTCTCGAGATAACTTATATTAAAGTATAAAAATAAATGATAAAGAATCTAAATCTGAAATTAGCTTAGGATTAATCGAAATCCTAGAGCCAAATCTTGACTGAATTTAGGCTTGAAGATTTTTCTTGTTTATGAAAATCAAGCCTATTTTTTTTTAGCAGATAAAAAACATTCTGTATCTAATCAGCAAATAGTATAAACTAAAATTATATTAATTACTCTTTAGCGTTTACATTAATTATCATATAGCGAATAGAATAACCTGATTATGTAGTAAGACTATCTTATTTGCTAGTTAGCTATTGTACGATCAGACTATATGGATTTGGCCAATAAAATTTGATGCTCCCAAAATATAGAAAATTTCCAGTAATTGATCTGGAATTAGAATTAAAGTGTGCCGAATGTTAACTATTGGCCGAGAATGATTTGATTTAATTTAAAAATTAGGATTATTGGCTAAACTGATATAATATTTAAAAATATTGGTTATTGGATGAATTATAATGAAATCTGAATGTACGATAGTCTATTGGCTTTAAGGTAAAAAGGCAGATTTTGTCGTTTTTTTGTAAGAAAGGGCAGCAATTCTTAGCTTTTAGTTTCACTTTGATACTTATGATTTATAAATATATTATTGGGCTGCTGATACCTTGTAGCAAATAGGACAATTGCTTAAAAACCATGCTCGAATTAAATGCACAGATATTTTTGGGCAACTTTGCTCGTTGGAATTTGTTATTGTTTTATTTTGTATTATTTTTTTTAAATTTTTTTAAGTTTGTAAGAAAATTCTTAGGATTTGTCAGCAACAAAAACAATAAAACGAAAAATATTCCATTCACAGCCTTAAAAATAAAAAATAAAAATAGCTTTAAATACAAAAACAGGATTTTCCCAAAAGTACACCCGATTTCATAAAATCTTGGATAGTCGGCTGTGATTGGCAAGTAATAGAGCCATTCATTAGCCGGGAATTGGAATTTTCAGCAATTAAAACAATCTATTGGCAAAATCAGATGCCAAATCTCGATTTACACAGAATATGATTAGCTCATTATAGGTAACCGAAAATTATAGCGTTGTTTCGTTTTGCAAAATTTCTATTTCTGTATATTAGATACTGTTTCCTTCTATACTCAAACTCTGCAATTCTCTCTTGCAATCTCTACTCTCCATTTTTCTCTGTGCTATCGCACCCGAAACTAACTAAGATTTTCCTCTTTCCGCTATGTTTAGGCTTAAAAGAAGCACAAAGATCTTGCTTAATCGCATTGCTTTGATCTCTGTTATTGTGTTTGTATTCTACCAAGCTCGTTTTTATTTCTTTGGCTCTATCCATCAAGAAAACCAAGCCTTCGAATCTCAAAGCCCAGCTTTAGCTGACATATCCAAAAACATTCTCCTGGAATACCCCAATATCATCAAACCTGATCAAATCATCCTACTTTCCACTTCTGATTCTAGCCAAGCTGAAAAGATCGAGTCATACCTAAAAGCTGATCCCTCCTTCCGCATCCCTTACACCAAACATGACTTTACTGACTATTATCTATCACACTTACTCAGAAAGGATACTCAACAATCCTTCAAAACCATCCTTTTCGTCAACCAAGTTCCTCTTACTTTTGACCAGCTCGATAAGCTATCTAATGCCGAAATCAGGAAAAAAATATCCAAAATTATGCCTTCCCTACTCAAAAATAATCCAAATAAAAAAAGACTATCTGAACTTGAATATTCAATCGATAAAAAATTATCTGACGCAGTTTCTTCAAACTTAATACTCGGTATTTACCTCAAATCTCACCCCTCCTTCGCTTCTGACTTCGACAAAATTTGCTCGCAAATCACTAAAAAGTACCTAATCAATTGCTCATCCTTCCACATTGACCCCACCTCTTCCTCTTCTCCTTCTAACTCTGATTCCAACCTCAAAAACTTGAACTCTGCTACTTTTGGCTCTTACGATTCCCCCTCAATTTTCTTCCAAAACAAATTTTACTCAATTTCAGAATTCTCCTCCCTATTCAATTCTGGAAAATTCGATTCCATTTTTGCCGAAATAAGGTATCATATTTATATATGCCCATCTTTTTTTATTTACTCCTCATACTTTCTTTTATCTCCTATCTGATCTTTAACCTCTTTTATTCAATCAAGACCCCCCACACTAACCCTTCCATTTATACATATAAATTTAGAGATAAAACTACTTCTGAATCTACTAAAAATTTCCTCAACTTACTTTCTGAAAATAAAGTCGTCTTATTCCTCAACCCCCAAATTAGTGAATCTATGAACATTTTCAAAATCTTCGAAAACTATAAAAATAAACTCGGTCTCTCTTACAAACCAGTTTGGGTTAGCAACTCCGACTTTGAATACAGTTTAATTAAATCTAAACTGCCAAAATCTGCTCTTACCTCTAAAAGCCATTTCCCTTGTATTTTCTTGGACGGAGAATTCTTCGCTGATTACTCTAGCTTTTTTAAATTGTTCATCTCAGGCTCCCTATTTGACACTTTTGAAAAAAGCTCTCTTCTCAGCTCTGAATTAGTCTCCAAATCTATCCAAGATGCATCCCAATCTATTAACTCCTTGACGAAAAACAATAAATACTTGGTAATGTATTCTCATCTTCCTTCCTTCCCCCCCCCCTTTTTTTTTGCTGACATTGTTAATATTCTCTTACACTTTTTTTTTAATTTATTTGTAGCAACTATTAACCCTGTTATTTTACTTTTTTTATAGATTTTATCTACTAGCGATTCTAGTTTAACTCCAAAAATACGCTCAGCGATTAGGTTACTAGACCCAACTGAAACAGTAGAAGTATACAATGTTGACGAAGATTCGTATGATATTACTATTGTTAAACGTGCTTTCGAAAAAAAGTATATCAACATTCACTTCCCTGCGCTTTTCGAATCTACAAAGATTGTTGCGATGGGCAACGATATCCTCAGCTCTTTGCTCTCATCTAATAACTTAAAATCTGTCCTCAAAGAACTCCCTCAATCCACTGAGCACAATAAAGATTCACTTATTAGCCTAATCAATTCACATAAAGCCATCATGTTCAGTAAAACTTACTGTCCATTCTGCAGAGGTGCAAAAGCTCTTCTTGACAAATATAACGTCAAATACTTTGTTTTGGAAGTCAATATGGAACCCAACCCACTTGAAATCAAAGATTATCTTACTGAAATAACTAAAGGCCACAGCAGTTTCCCAAGCATTTTCATCAACAAAGTCAGTATTGGCGGTCTATCTGACCTAAAAGAAATCGAACAGTCTGGAAAACTTGCAAAACTTATTGACGAATTTAATTTAACTCAATAATTTCTATTAAGCGTATATCTATTGCTTCCATGCACTCCTTTTTTTAATCCTCTCACGTATTATAAAATCAAGTATAAAAATGCAAATTATTAATTTATCAGCTTCTTCTACCCCTGCCTTTTTAGTTATACGTCCTTATTATTACAATTTTATCTAGTATTAAGACTTTAAAACCAAGATATAAAAAATTCATATCTTTGGTTTTACGATTAAATCGCACTTCAATTTCTACTTCAATTTAATTTTCAGGAAATGTTTACTTGGGAATAAAAATTATTTTTGAAACTATAAAACCATAATCAAGTTATATTTTATTAGTTGAGAAAGGTAGCGTGCAATTCAAAAAAGAAAAAAAAAACGCAGCTAGTTTTGTTTCATACTTCGAGTCTTGCGAGTGATAATAATTGCTGAGAGACATTTAAGCGTTTTCTTAAAGCTAAATGTATATATTTATATATTGGTGGGATGGGGAAGTGGATGTGGGATTGATTGGAAGTATAGATGTACTATAACAACATAGACTATGTTTCAGTTATGCAGAAGTATTATATCATGCGCTGAAAATGGGATTATACTCAAGTTCGAGAGAGAATATCAAATATGTATGGTATGGATATAGTAAATATAAAGGCAAGTCTTACATCCAAATATTTGCAATCCTGGTTTTATATCATAAATGATTATTGTATCGCAGCTAGCGGATTATGGATGAAAAAAAGTCAGCATTAAGAATTTTCGGTTATTGTAAACTAATCTAATTAACTCAGTTCACATATTTTTATTTTCTATAGTATACTAAAGCAAAGTATATAGAATAGGTATAGTAATAAAGTATATTTTCAGCTCAAAAACTGAATAAATTCTATAATTATTAAGATTGCTATAAATGCAAAATTATTTCTGCAATTTGTAAATGTATATAATTTGGGCCAATAGGTGAAAACTTTAATGCTGAAAAATAAAAGCCTTTAAATTCCGCTATTATAGAATATAATTATATATTTTTTTTTATATTTGGAAATTAAAGATATATAATCCTTTTAGAAAAATGCAAACCATTGACAACTAAAAAAAAAGAAAACTGCAAAATATAAATAAATTTATAATAAATTTCGGGAAAAAAAAACCAAATCTTTTTTTATTTAACAGAATGAGAAAACGCAGAAATATAAGAAAAAAGCCTGTTCCTGGCAACTTGTCTAATCGGCCACAGCTGACTGATACTTCTGACCAGAGTCAAAGTAAAACTGCGAGTCTTCCTCAATACACGTTGTCTGACTATGGAAACAAAGGCATTTACTACCCAAGATTCGGTTCATTTGTATCTCTCAAGAAACAGCAGGGTCTAGTCAAGGATGCAATAAGCAGGATGGATATGGTCGACCTTAAAAAGCTCGCGACTACTGCAAACGGTTTATGCAACACTAAACTGCGGAGAAAGGCTTGGTAACTTTTTTTTTGTTTTATTTCTTTCTATTATCTGCTTATGCTCTCTTGTTCTGCCTAAAATTTATAAGGAAATGGCATTTCTAAGTGCAAAAATTTTTCTTACAAGTTACCCTTCTATCCATAAATTATTAGGCCCATACTCCTCAAATTCAAAGCTATCGAATTTTACAAAGGCGATTTCAAACCTAATGCATATCAAACTAAAGAAAAAACGAATAAACTTTCAAAAATAAACAATAACCAAATTTTACTCGATGTTAAGCGAACTCTTCCGTACAACTTTAAAGGTTACTTTTTTTACTTTCACGAATATTCACGCTCTCTTTGATATTTTTTTTCCCTTTTAGTTTTTTTTTGGGGGAGTAGAGGACTCAGTTACTGAAAAGATTTTTTCCTCTTTTGATTTTATAATGATAAAATATTCGTATTAAATAACCTTCAATTTTGATATAGATATAGTTTTCGAGCAAAGTTTTATAAAAAATAAGCAAAATCAGCTATACACGATCATTTCATATATTTTCAACACTCTTCCTGGCCTTTACTACTACCAGGTAATTTATATTTAATATTGAAACACTATGAAACAAAAAGTGCAAATTTTCTCTTTTTAAACTTATCAAAATTCAATTATAGAATTAAGAATTAGTTTTTAAAGTTGATTAGTTACTCAAACCTAAATCTTGTTGAAGATATTTCCATTAACGTTATCCTATTTTTTGATTTCTATACATTTATATTATTAGGGTTTCCAGCAGGTGTCCCTAGTGCTAAACACAGTTTTCAGCAACCAGCCGAAAACTGTAGAAAGTGGATTGATATTAGCGCTATTCTACTTTAGGTTTTTTGATCTTTTACTCCCTCCTTCCCCCCTTTTTTTTTAAAAAAAGATCTAAACTTCATTATAACTTTCTTTTCCTGTTTTTTTTTAATGTTTTCTAGAGATGCTATGCTAGCGAACTTTAATATTGTTACTAAAGAGCTTGATCTGGTTAGTTCTTTGCTCCTTATAAAAAACCAGAAATTGGCGCTGTTCTTAAAAGAGTATAGACCTTGATGTATTTATATTTAAATTTACACTTTTTCGCTTGCTTATACCATCAACCTCAATGTTTATTACCTATTATTTACATTATTTAATTTTTTTGTTTATCGACACACTTTTAGTTTAGATATTCCGTCTTTTTACTGCATCAGCTGGGTTATTTCTTGGTTTTCTCATGATCTTAAGGACTTTAATACAGTCTGCTTAATATTTGATCATTGTATAGCTATTGGACCATCTTTCATCATCTATATATCAGCAGCAGTAAACATTGTTCAATTCACTATTCTCTACTTTTATAATTACAAGTCATGGGCATCTTTTTTATTTATTTATTTTAGTGCAACAATTCTTTGCATAATTGCTAAAAACTTTGTTGTTTTTTTGTCGTAGCTGGTTAGTTTCCACAGCGAGGCGATACTGTCTTTAGAGCCAGACTTTGCAGTAGTGCATAGCTACCTTGCAAAACTTCCGGTGGCAACGCATGCTCACGATTGGCCAAAAATCCTTGCACTTGCACATGAGTACAACACACAATTATCGGTTCAAAAGCTGCAGTTTGTGTCGAATCTGCATCTTCCTAGCTGCTCGTCGTTCAACACGTATATAAAAACGTTCACGCTGCTAGACCCGTTTGTTCCGGTTACGCTGCACAGTTTCTTGGAACTGTCGAGAGCAATTCCGAAAAAGAGCGAGTATATGCCAGTTGATGAGGTTGGTATAGGGCACCGCGAAAATGCATTGGGAAAAAGTTCTGTGCTGAAGTATGCGCAACTTGCATTGGACAGGATTGGAGTGGCAGATGCGAATGCGGTCAAGTATTTTGCAATGGCGCTGACAACATCGCTAATAGGAATTCTGGTCTATGAATACAGAGCGTTGCCAATTAATTAGCCATTACCCTCCAGTCCCGGGAAAAAAATAAGCAAGCTTTGTAGTTTGATAAGTTTGCGCTTGCATTTGTGGCTTGAAGATCGTTTTTGGTTGAAGTATTTTTGTATTTGTTGGCACAATTAGCAGATTATTTTTGTTTTTACTTTTGCTCAACTCGTATCAAATTTAAAAAAAAAAATTCATTATTAATAGCGTATTTCTACAATATAGTTTGATATAAATAAACTAAATTTGGGTGTTATTAGTAATACTAACGGATTTTAGCTTTTGTATTAGTCAATGAAATTATTTTTTATTATTTTTCTTTTTTAGTAATTGGATGGTTTAAATGTATTTATTGTAAAAATAGAATCTCTGGAATCGAAGATGAAAAAAAAAATAAAATAAGCGAATATTCACACCAGGAAACTAATCAGATATAACTTTTTTTTTTTTTTAGGAACTTTTTAGTAGATATTAAAAAGCTATTATTCCTTCTTCCGAAAAAATAGAGCCCAACAAAGCTCAATAAAAAAACCTCCCGGCTAAATATAATTCCGTAGCCATAAAAAGTATTGGCTTGACAGAGAATCGCAGCAAATAGTAATCTTGCATTATAATTATTGGCGACTCATTAAATTACAAGCCTTTCTTTTGGTTTTATTTTATTTTTAGTTGAGCGTGACTGCATTTTGTAGCTTTACAAAGCAGAGAATCCCATAGCAAACTTTATATTAAAATCAAAAAACCCCCGCTTTTTTTTCCAGGAATTTGACTAATAAATTTTTTTTACCTTTTTAATTTATAAGTAATAGCTGCTGCTTATACTATAGCAGCACTTCATTGCATTTTTAATTTTCAAGAAACGACGTACATCAAAAAATCGAAAATATATAACTCTATATATATAATATATTTGATCAAACTCGATATAAAAGCGAATCCTCCTCAACTTTTCATTGACCACTCTAGTCCTTTTTTTTTTACTTAGAAGGCGGTAAAACCAAGCAAAGAATTAGGTGAAGAATGAGTGTTTACGAGAGAAAATTGAGTTCTGATTTTGTGGTGGTCGGTAGCGGCAGCAGTCGAGGCGATATAGTGGAGAGCGGCTGCTTTTCGCTGTTCGAGTATTTCAAGTGGCGGACGGTGCTCGCGATCCTCGTTTTCTACGTCCTGTTCTTCGTTTCAACGGTGTACATCATCAAACACGCATCTATTCTCTTCAACTAAACGCTTCCCACCTCATGTCTCTCGCTCCCTTTTTTTTTTTTTTTTTTTTTGGGGGACCCTAACTTAAAAACATAGCAAGCTAAAATAAATTAGACGACCAAAGGCTACTTTCCTTATCCAGGTGATTAAAGGGGGAAAAAAAGGCTTTATGTAACTGTGTGATGATGAAATAATATCTATATGCACAGCTGATACTTTTTATCGCCGAGTACCTTTTTTTTTTTAAATGGGATTAATTGTTCCTGTTTTTATTCTATATCGAAAGCGAATAATTTATTAATATCATCTATCTTTTTTTGACTGAATTTTTTGGATTTTATTTGGTGCGTTAATAATTTTTTTTAAAATGTGAGAAAATAGTTGAGCGATTTAATACTATTACATTCATTGATATAGTTTAGAGCAGTTATTTTTTTTTACTTTTTCAAGCATTAAAATTCAGAATAGTAAGTATGGAGGAATGTTGTGCTGTCGAGAGTGAAGGAATTAAATAGTGAAAATATAAGATTTATGGAGGGGGGGGGGGG
>LSSN01001378.1:0-18719 GCA_001970855.1 Smittium culicis
ATTAAAACCGTGCACCAAACTTGGGCACTTACAATTTAATTGCAAAAGTTAACCTTTGTCTAGAGAGACCAAACTTGTACCAAAATGTAGCTCTTGGCTAGGTCAACAAAGTTGTATTAATAAGTTAAAGTCGATAGACTACGTGTTCGATGGTTATAGTCAATTTTATTTAGTAAGGGCGTAAAAAAAAGTGAATAGTAGATAAGAAATAAAATTTTATAGATTCTCTAATCCTATTGGCTCGCCCAAGAAAAACTTTTCCAAGAGAGAGAGAGAGAGAACTCAGACTATTTAATAAAGAAAAAGTACACAATTAGGTTAGGAAATTCTTTCTTATTCCAAACTTTTGGAATTGTCACGATTTCAGAAGATGAAATTTAAAGGAATATTTAGATGTACAAAAAGGATTTATATAATTAAAGGGTAAAATCAATATAGAAATATTTGGATCAAATCTGTATAATTAAATATGGGTAGTGTTTTCAATGAGACTTATTAAAAGTTAATTTTAATATTGAAAAAAAAAAGTGTTAGATCAAATTAAATTTTGGTGTATGTGCATAATTAGATTTATTAATTTAAGTGGGAGAAGGGGAAAGATGAATAAGGATTATTTAAAAATATTAGAGCCGAATTAACAAGTATATAAGTATTAATGTGCGGGAATGTGGAGGGGGAGGGGGAGGGTATTAAGAGACTGTTTTGTCGCCTTCAATGTAATTTTTCCATACGCCAGGTACATCGGGGTGGTGGTTATTGTTACCAGCTAAACCAAGACACCATATTTGATTGGGACCATTGCCATAAGGGATTTTTTCAGGCAGAGTGACATTTGTGTCAAGAATTTTTTGAATGTTGGAGTCGATTAGGGAAATATTTTCAATTCTGTAGCCTACAAGGATCTTGGGGACGGTTATGATTCTTCTGAAGCCTCTTTCCCAAAAGTCGTTACATAGTATAGAGCATTCGGAAGCAGCGCATTCGTCAGTTCCTACTTTAGATCTTCTGAATCTAAGCGCATTTTTTCCGTAAAAGGGTTTAGCGTTTAGAACTGCAACACCGTTCCATCCACACTGGACTTGGAAAGGGAGAAATTGGTTGTATCTTTCAGCTGAGACTTGATGTTTAATTAAATCTACCAAGCCACCGATTATAACGTCACCGTTAAGATCGCGGCCAACCCAGCTATCTCTGTAAGCGAGGAATCTAGGTTCACCTTCAGAGCGAATATCTATAGGAACAGTGAAGTCAGCCTTTTGGAGATCAGATTGATACAAGAGTTCTAGGATATCATTTCTGCAAAAAGTAATATCATTCATAAAGATGATTTTATCATATTTATAGCCTTTGCTTTCTTCGTCTTTTAATGGTTCGAGGGCTTTATTTCGTATTTGGGCAAGATATGCTATTCTGTGATATACGCTTGGTCTGCTATTTTTTTCAGTTTTTATGTTGAAGCGAACGTCTAATGGCCTTAAGAAGGATTTAAATTCTCTGAGTATTTCAGGAGTTTTGTCGACGGAACCATTTTCATAAATGCTTAAAAAGACATTTTCGGCACCCAAAAATTTGATTAGCAAGACTAGCTCTTGGATATAGTTAGCAATGATCTCTTCGTTATTAAAAAGATTCATGGCGATGAAGTATTTTTTTTTGCCTTTATTTAAGACGGGGTCACCACTTGCTTTATTTTTGATTTCATCGATAAGTAGAACGTCGTCGGATTCGATTCCATATATGGGGGTGTCAAATCTGAGGTAGTCATATTTACCGTTTCCTTCGAGGTGCTCGTTAAACTTCAGGCGTAATGTGGTTCTACAGAAAGGCGCAGGGTTCAGTTTGACGTTGAAGATCTTATTCTGGTTAAAGGGCTTATTAGTATCGAAATTGTAAATTTTAACTAGCAGGGTAAAAGTGAACAATATAAAAGCGAATATGATAAGTCTAAAAATGGCTTTAATTTTAAAGTCTGTAGGAATGCTGGGTAGGCCCATTTTGATAGATAGAGGATATATGAAGAGAGAGGTTAGGGGGTTTCGGGATTAAATAAAGTACTATTGATAGTTCTATAGGAAGTATGGCGGGAGGGATGGTATTAGGGTACTCTAGGCGAAGGAAAAGAGGCAAGCGTAGTTAGTCAGATAACAAAAGGGAAAAGTCGGGATTATTTTTGCATTAATTCTAGCTATAATGAAGTTTATATTTTGAAATGGATGGGTTTATTCGATTTAGCGAAAGGAAGGTTAGATTAGGATTTGCGCGTATATATAATAAACTTTAGCGAAAAAAGGGCAATCTCAAATGTGATGATGGTGGTATAGACTAAATGCATCTGAGGGCATTTATGTACGTAGTACAGATGCACAAAGCTTTTGCAGTAGATGTGATTTGTTTATCACACCCTCCTACTTGCCGATAACATCTGAATTTACTTATTGGCTGTTGCTGGCTACGTATTTGGTATTTACATATCTGCACCATGAACAAAATCCAAGATCCGTAAATCCTGGTTAGATTGATTTCCGATAAAAAAAAAAAAAAAACTTATGACAAAAGCCCATCTCTGAAGATTCGCCAATATAGATTGGTTGGACAGATAAAAAATGTTAGATAAGGTTTCCAATTGGGCAGAACCACGAGAATGTGCATAGACTTTACCATTTAAAGTTTAGCCTCCATTGTTCATTAGTAAGCTGTGTAAGGGTTAGCGGCTGCTACAAGGCAATAGGCTACAGCTGCAAAAATGGCATTATGGTTGGCTGCTTGCTAGTCTATTTGGGCTTTTATTTGCACAAGTTCACAGTCACTCGCACCCCTACATTAATTCGACTTGCCTGCGTCATATTACTTGCATCGACGCTATTGTTTATTGTCTGTACCGACTAGCAACAATTACTCCAGGTACACGATTTGCAACCCTCACTCCAGGTACACGGCTTGTAACCCATACCCCAGGTACACAAATTGCAACGCTTACTCCAGGTATACTGCTCGAGCCTTGACTTGCGTATATTAGCTGGGGGAGGGGAATTATCAATTTCGGTTCATAAGTGTTATCTGCCAATAAACTTCGTTGAAACTAAAAAGATAAAAAGATACATTTATCGTGATGTGTTCGTCGCCAATTTATTAGATAGATTCTTTTACCTAATCTGATTAACGCCTACAAATCACTATATTTGTTATGTCTGAAGAGCCAATCAACCAATTGTATTCGTTAACCAATACAATTTGCTGGTGCCCAATCCCACGTTTTTTTCTATTTGTGATTAGGCTCTATTCGAAAATGATTAGATAATGATGCCTTTAAAGCTTATTTTTCTGGAAAAAAATTTTTTAGCATAAAATCTTGTGCTCTGCCTATAGGCGCAAACCATTCAGCCAGGAAAATGCCCCATAAAATCTCGCAAAAAGTTAATTAGCTATTTTATAAAATTCCAGTACTATACTTGATATACCTTACTTTGCATCGCAAATAAGCATCGGAATTTCGGGCCTTAAATTGACCCTTAAAATTTTACTATTTTAAATTATGTAGCCCAATTTACTCATTCTTCCCAATAATGGCATCTACGCTTACTTTTTAGAGTAAACAATCCATATCATAATATTCATCTCATTCACGAATTGGTAACTTGGTTAGCAATTATCTAATTTCTCAAGCTGTATTTATTTGCGGTATATCAGAATTAGCTTTCCACATAAACCGCCATCTCTGTAAAAGACCCAAGTAAATAAACTCTCCATTCACTATACACCCAGCCCTTATACATCAAAATTCTTCAAAAAGTTGATTTTACTCATTCATCTATGATTCATTACTAATTCTATTATTTGCTGATACCCTAAAATTATCCAATAATCGAACGAGTCTTGGAATAATATTATTTTTATTGAACTTAATTAATGATACGGTAGATCACAAACAGTTTACCACACATGAGGATTAACCCTTTCACGGGCGAGGGATTGTTTTTGATCATCAAAGCATAGACAGCCGCGTTCTATAAAGATAATACAATTCCGTGGCTTAATTAATTATGGGTATACTGTATAATAAAGCAAATAATAGATTTCATTATTAATCATTAACGAGTCTACGGACTATTTTTTCAAAATGTGTCGGACAGGAAAGACTTATACACAGCATCTATTAAGATATTTACAGCAGCACATGGTATTTGTCTATACCATGTAGGCTTGAGTAAATTTATCAATTTCAGCTCTAAATAAAATAAAACGCCTATAATAGATACGCTTTTTTTGTTTTGTTTTTAGAGATTCGCAATTTACAGCTTTATCTTTGATCCCTTCATATTAGTTTCTTTGTAAGGTTGATTTTATTGATTCGCGAATGGTCTTTAGATTTAATTTTTATTTGCTGGTGGTCTACATTAAACCAATAGTCTTACGAAGATCGAAATTGAACTATTTTAACTGTATTCAGTAGGAATTAGAAATTAAATCAAAAATGATCTACCACCCATGAAAGGTTTTATACTCACATCTAGTCCATACTTCGAAATAACCAACACTTTGAAGTTCTCTTAGATAGCTTTTAATGTTCATACTAAAACATCGCTCATAATATCTCCAGAACAATACTATTAACCTTTTTTAGCGGGATCAAATAAATAATTTATAAAAAATTCCATTTCCTCATTTTCTATTTTTATGTTGATATAGCCTTTGAATTATAATCCTTAAAATTCGATATATTTATGAACTACATCGTCCCGTATAAATATATTCGTGATAGAATTTATTATTGATTTGGTAGTTTTCTTCATTTTACTATTTTTCTTGTACACTTTTCAAATCCAGAGCTAATTTAGTGCACTTGTTTATCATTATTGGACACAAATTGTAATATAGCCAATAAATCACATATTTTACTTATCAATTCATCACTATATTGACTAGTTTTAGTAGTACAAAAAAAACATCAACAACATTCAAAGACTTGTTAAATTTAAATTTGATTTATTAAAAAAATCAATGTAATTCAGGTAAAACTCAAACCAAAAAAATTCAATTAGCAGAAAAAATATTTATATAATTTCCTATATCCAAGATAATATCGCATCTGTCTATCAATATGCTTTAATAACACCATGAATGAATAATAGAGCTTTGTACAAAGAGAAATAGTAATCCAAGATAAGCTAGTTTCGCTTATAATTAAATGCGACTAAGCTCAAACTTGATTAAAAAATAAATATGTATAATTTAATAATAGACCTTATAAATATAATTTCTTTAAACAAAATGAAGCATTAGCTAATTTGATAAAGGTTAAGGAAATTTAATTTTGGTTGACCTTTTTCAGGGAAAACACTCTTGAACATATCTAAAAATCATAGTTATACAAGCCAAAAAAAAGCTATTTGTTATTGGGTGTGCTGTATAAATTACCCAATAATATATTATCATTCTGCTATGATTTTTTATATTGACATTTGATCAGATATTTTTTGGTACTTCAAAAAAAGCCAGCTGTCCCTGAACAGCTAAATAAATTCGCATCTAATTTGTATCTTTATGAAAATTAATTTAAATATGAGTGGTCGCCAATTTTATTAGGCGAGCATTCCTAAAATTTTTTTTTATATATAATTACCTTGATTATTTTAATAGACTCTTAAAAACTATAAACAAAAAAATTTTTATTGAGATTATGAATCTCACTAGTATAAATTATATACTTTTTTAAGTGAAATATTAAAACTATATATATATATATATATTCAATATAATTATTTATTTTGTAAACCAAGATTAGCCGTAAGCAAGTTAAGACGGATTAAAAAAACCTTTTACTCACTCGCTGAAATACTATGCGTGTAAAAATTTAACTAAAAAAACATAAATATAATTTTTATATCAGCATCTATATGTGATATTTCCTATCAACAATATAGCTGAATTAGATCCACTTCAAAAGCCTAGGTTCAGCATATTTCTGAAAAAATTAATCAATTATTAATGAAAATCAAATAGGCCCAGAGTTTATCCAAAAATAATTAATCTTATTCTGTAATAATTAAAAATTGTATCTATTTTAAAAAACTTTAGTCTCTACAAAATAATATCTAGAAATATTTTATAGCTAATCGAACTCTTAAGAGTGGATATTAATTAATTTTATACGAAGAGAGGAGAAATAACAAGTTACTCAAGAATTAAAATATACTCTATCAAGCTGTTAGTAAAATTCTTTGATAGTCGGTAGTATGGGTCGAAAATTGAGTGCTAGGACCAAAAAGAAAGTATAAAGATGTCTTGAGAGGAGAATATGAAGTTTGGTGCTAATTTTGATCCAATTAGATCGGTTTTTGGAATCAGAGCATCTTTTTTTTCTATATATATGTTTTGTTAGCGAGTGTAAATATCTTGTGATTCTATCCGGAGATAGAAGTTTTGAATATTCATTCAAATACCTTAATTGACTACTATAAATAATAGTTCTATTATTTTTATGATGAGTTCCAGTAGGTTTGAATGAAAACCTCTGATATATACTTAGTATTTATAGGTTGGAAACAATAAATCGTCTTTATGTAAACTGATTAAACATTAAAGTATAATGGATAGTCTCATTCGGTTATACTTCGATGCGATTATTTCCTGTTAGGGGAATCTTAATATAATTTTTGTTTCGAAATCATCGATACGATCTATATCTAATTACCATAAAAACCCAGCTACAAATAAGAGACAAAATATTTTAGCTTGAAGATTATTTGCTGATAATTTGGATTAAGTTCTTTATTCACGCAAGCTGTTAGTTACAGTGAATAAATCTACTAAAGACTTTACAAATGAACACAATTATTTATCATCTTTTCTTAAAAAAAATTTCTTATTGTATGATAATCTTCAATTTCTTCAGTGTTAACTAATATCACAGCTGATAACTTGTATGCCCCGACTTAAGAAGGTTCATGGCTATTTTTCTTATAAATATTTTACAAATAGTAGAAGATGTGTACAGCTGATATCTTTGAAGTGATTTTATTTAATATTGACCAGTTCAAAAATCTTTTCTTTGATTAAAAATATTGTTACCTATTCTTGAGGCATAGTTTTTTGGAATCTAAAATTTCATTAATAATATCTGAGATACCTTGATCTATGAGGGCACGCAACTGACTCTTTTGGACTGTATTTAGCTTTTAATATTTAGTGGTTAATATTTTCGGTTTTTGGGGTCGCGGGCCACATTTATCTCTTGATTGAACATTTTTTGTGACTCTTATAGCTCTAAAAAAAATCCACGAACCAAATTTTGGATCTCTGTTTTAATTCAATAGAGTTATATTTATTCTCTCTGTTCGGATCTTTTGAAATTTCTACGAATTTAAGCTTAATCAAGGTCAGGTGAAAATTTTATGATACTTTGTCTATCTGAAACTTAGCGGCTTCTGTACTATATATAGCTGTCCGGAAAACAACTGAAGTGTGAATATGGTCATTTTTTTATCATTGATGCAAATATATCTAAGCTGTGGATCCCATATACATTGTTTAGGGCTGAGAATTATTGACCTTAAATTAAACATACTGTCTGTTTAGTTAGTATGCTGGAATAATAAGCTGGGTTCATTACCGATGGGATATAATTTACTTGAGTATGAGTGTTGGTTTTCAAGCAGTCCAAAAATATAAATCCTGAGATCTCCGGCAGTTTTGGAGATTTCGTTACTAAAAATTTCTTGAAGTATGATAACTTCGTATTATTAATTTAATTTACTAATACAGAGCGATCAAAATCGTTCCTAGGTTTTAGAATATTTAATATCTTCAATAATTCCTTTTAATTTATATAAATTAAGGAATCTTTAGCTATCTATAAGCTAGAGTATGATGTCGAACCTAATACTATTCCCAATGAAGTGTCGATGTGTAAGTAAAAATTTCAATTTCTGGAGTTTCTCGAAGAAAAGACAGGTTATTCCTACTTTTATTTGATTCATACATATTAGCAGATTCTGTATTGCGGGATCAGTAATAATAAAAGTTGATATCCAAGAATTTGATTTTGACAGGAATTTTTTATTCGATTATAGCAGATGAAAAATCATGAAATTCATCAGAATTAAGACCACTGAAATTTCTTGGGCTTTCCTAATGAAGCTTGAAAAAAATTTCAATGCAGCTTCTCGGTACATATCATCGAAATCGGAGGATAGGACTTTCAGTTACATTTATCGCGAGTTAATTATTGTCCTCATTTTTTTTTTTTTCGATTGAGATAATATTGTTCCCGACTTCTCGCAATCGATCTTGAATCCAAGCTCCAATAGTTTCGACTATATTAACTGAGCGTTCGGTATATAAGCCTTCGAGGAATCTTTCATAACCAATAGATAGTCTATGTATGCTGAATACGTATTCCAAAATCTATTAATAATTATAGAAAAGGCCGAATATTCGTTTTTAATATCAAAAAAAAAAAAATAGAAAACCGCCGAATGACAGGGCCTGAATTTGTATAATTGTCAATTACAATAAAAAAGTGGATTTTTCCCGCATTTTTCTTACACAAATATGAGTAGGAATGTATAATTGAGTTCCAGTAAAGTCATTTGATCTATGTATTTATCAAAAGGTAAATTCAATACAATATTCTCATCTTGAATTCTGAACAAAACATATTTTTTCAGATTTCTAAAGTAGATAACAGGCTTGAGGCCGCCTTTATTTTTCGTAATCATAAATAGGGTGCTGTTTAAACTGGGGATCTTTGAATTCACTTCTTCTATATCATTATTTTCTAGTACTGATGCTTCCTAATTTGTTAAAATTATGTTTTCATCAGGTGTAGTCTTCTCTTTTATAGTTCTAATGAAGCGCCAGTTTTTATTCACAGAAACACTTTAGAGCATTATGGGATACAATGAAACATCATAAAACATCAATAAACATTTTTTGATAAAATTTAATGTTATGAAATGTTATCCATAGATTATTTCCAGTCGCTTATAGAACCTCCTAGAACATTTCATAATATTCCGAAAGCTATTATTTGAAAATTATTAATGCTTTTATAATTATATGTATTTAATAATATCATTTATATTTTTCTTCAAGAGTATAAAAGGGTAGCATTTTTCCATCTTTCAGGAAAATATAAGTGTATAATTTATTTTATAATATTTATCCCACTAAATATATATTATCCCTATAACATTAAATAAATAACACTATCTTAGCCTTAGTACTAGTTTAAGTTTCAAGTCAAACCTTAGCCGTGTCTTTACTCCTTCCTTCGAGCCTAACAACAGTGGAGAAGTTTAAAAAAATTGTGCTTGAATTGGTACCTTCAGTATCAATATAAGTGCATCAAATATCTTTGGTAGCTCCTCGGGAGCTAAATATAAACTCAAAAAGCTCAGTAATCGAGGAAATCTCTGGAGAAAATTCAAATTTCAGCCTTATTTTCTGCATCGATCTACCTCGAGTCAGGATATAGAGTGCTAATGAATTTGGTTATGAATCCCCTCGATATTATGATTCGAACATGCAGCTGTAAGCAGATTGAATACACTTCTTTGAAAATGGTGAGTCTGTCCACTACAGGATGGTTGTTATGCGGCTATTTTTAGGACCTCTTTCCCGAACATGACCCCTTCCACGAAAATTTTGTTGGCGGCTTGAGGTCTTGATACTGGCTTTGGAGGTGGTTTAAGCTGAATTTTTCAGCGCAGTAAACTGTTGTAGCTACTCAAATCCTTTATAATCCAGCTCTACTGGCGCTTGAGAAGGAGCAGGGCTCCCAATTTTTGCTACTATCTTCTTAAATACGAGAGCGTTCAACGCCTCTTAATTGATCTTCGATTTGATTACAAACTCTATGATCTGATTGGGCTTTCCAGGAAGACTCATTAATTTATGAAGATTATCCAACCTCGATTGAGCTACAGTTGCAACAAAATCAGAAAAAAGAGCTCTCATTGTGCTCAAAAACACGATTTCTGGATCTTTGGAAGTATCGAACAGGGTTTATCCAGGATTCTTGATGAAAATAGTAATATATCGGTCTATTTTCTTGAGCAAGGGATATCAAGATTCAAAAAAAGAAAAAATCGGGCTTCTCCACCGTTTTTGATGCAAATTTGTTCAATAACGGTGGATATTAGTTTATTAAACTAGTCTTGGAATAAGATATAATCAAAATATTACGTTTTTCTTCAGTAAAAGGCGAATGATTCAATCTTCATCAATTGATAAGAGTGTCTCTACGATCGCTGTATTCACAGTTAAATCTGCCACTGAAATCCTTCTTGTGGTGTACAGGTCGCTTGACTCCTGATTGAAATCCTTCTCTCGTAAGATTTGCTGTACAATTTAAGTCAATATATTAACTTTATATTGACTTATGGGAGCTAAAGCTTCATATTGTTATTAAATGGCTTAATTTTTTGAAGTAAGAAAAAATTTTAAATGTTCTTATTGTATAATTTTTTTTTTTTTTTTGAAAATAATTATGCTTGTAGAGTATCATTGCGAAAGAAAAGATAGTAAGGATGTCACTTCAGCGTAATTTACAGTTTATATCATAATTTTCGCCCTCATTTACTTTAATTTTATTGGATTTATATTTCGCTTTAGTTTTATCCAATAATATGATAAAAATTAGCATTTCTCCTCTCTGGTGTATAACGAGAAAAAAAAGGCATTCTTAATCTGACCATTTCTGGGCTGTAGTATATTTGAGATTATTTCGAGGAGCGAAGCTTTTATATACAATTTTTTCCTACTCATGAAATTTTCATTTATCTAGAATTTTTTTAAAACATATTATCGAATGGTTTATCCGATACAACCAATACCTTTACTTAATATAAATAAGTAAATTTAAATTCAAAGAAAAAAACTCCTGTTATCCTAAGAGTATCCCAATTATTACAATACAAAGAAAGTCAATCATATTAAACAGCAAATTTTTCATGCTAAGGAGCATAAAAATACTGGCGTGCCGTAACCCAACTTGCTACTTAGGAGATTATTTTATATTTCTAACAGTTTTTAAATTTGAAATTTTAAGCGCTATTCTTGAAAGGCTAAGTAAATAAACCAAAATTAGTTATGTATTGGGTTGCTTAAAATTATTGAAATTTTAAACTCAAAGATTTTTCGTAATTTCAGAGAGATTTGTAGAAAAATGACGAAATTGAAGGTAGGTAATAACACTTAGAAAAAGAAGGAAATTATACCCCTACTTCATATTGATTCTTCAATAATAACTGGAATTCTTATCTCTAGTTTAAGATATTCAAAGTGAATGGTTCATTATATAGTGTGAGAGTTACAGCGAATTAAATCGGATAAAAATATAAAATCCAATAAACAAAAAGAATCTTTAATTTAGCAAATACATAGTTCAAATTTAACAAAAAAGTAGAAAAATTAGAATGCCTTTTCAATTCAGCCAGTAATATTTAAAATCAATGAATAAACAGATTAATAAAATAAAGCTGCAACAAAGCGTTCACTTCTTTCGTAATCTCCAATTTATATTCTTTTTGTACATATGATATTATGTATGAAGTGGAAAAGTTTTTATTTTGTTAGATTTATTAATGAGGCTATTTATTTATTTATTTATTAGAATAAGGAGGATTCATAATTATAGTATAGTAAATATGTTAATATGATAATACATGTAGATTATCATATGAGTGTTTATTGGCTAGATATCTTAATTAGGGATTAACTAATTAATCCCTAACATTATCCTCTCTCCCCATGTGGGCTATTTCTTCTCTAATTATATTTGGCTTTAATCTCTTTATGTGAGCGGTAGCTTGGACTATTCTACCATTTCTCTCTCCTTGAATTAGATAGCTTACCTTTCGCAATTTTTTTATAACTGTGCATGGCCCTATGTATGTCGAACTCAATCTGATGCTCAAATTGCTGCGATCTTTAAACATTCTTTTTAGAAACACCTTTTATGCGATCTCATAAGTATATAATTTGTGTTTACTATTATACCTAACTTCCATTTCTTTCCTTTTCGCTTCCATATTATTTTGAGAAACTCTATTTATAAAGGCGATTCTTTCTTTAAATTGTTGTTCATAATCGTTAACAGATAAAATCGAGGTCTCTTCAGTATTTATAGGGTCACACAGAAGTCTTGGCTCTCTTCCATATAGTGCCATGAATGGCGATATCCCCATCGAACTTTGTATTGAAGATCTATGCGAAAAAGTAAGTAAATGTATATCTTTATCCCAGTTTGTATGAGACTTGTCTTTAAGTCTAGGCTATAACCTAGCCTATGACTTCGTTGTTTTTTGGGTAAGTGGGAAAATGACCCACTTATTCAAAGGGTTCTGGGTTGTGAGGCTAAAACCCTCTGCCCAGTAATAACTTTCTAATGACCATAAAAAAATTAATGTAAAACTGAGGTCAATAGTTGGTCTTAAAGCTATACAGGCGAAAACGCCATAATATGCTAGAGATATCTTGGTATAAGGAATTAATCCCCTTGGCCAATAAAATGCTAAACACAGGACGGAGACTAGAACATTACCTGTCTTCCCTCAGCATATGCCTCGGTGTAATACTCCAAGCGCAATACTGGGTTGACAATGGGACGAGACTAGGGCTCTACTGAGTCTATTCGAGGGGTGCAAGGGAGGCTGACTGGTGTGTAGCTTCTGGATATGCTGTTCCTGCTCGCTTCGGTAGTTGGTTTCGCAGAAAGGTCCCTTGAATGTCACGTAGACGAAAGTACCCTGAAACATAGTGAAACTGACCATTAGTTAGGCCATGGGGTGGGTGAAATGGTAAAATTTAATTGCGTCAGGATGTTGAAGATCCGCAATTTCCATCTTGTTTCCTTATCTGTACATAGTATTCTTTGCGGAGACACAATAAATGCTTTGTTCATGCCTCCACTTTTTAGCGAGCATAAACTTAAATTTAAAGTATTAACCAAAGAAACTATGTTTGAAATGATAGGCGGTAGACAGGTGGGGAATATTACCCCACATTAACCATCAAGCCCTATCCTTTATGCGGCCTATAGTTGGGCCCATAAATAGCTATTAATTTATTAAAGTAAGACCTAGGTTTCAGCCTAGGCAAGGTTCCATTAATGCTAAAGAGTACAAGTACAAAAAACAAGCCTTGTAAAGGTAATAGATAATAATTTTAATCATATATATATATTCAAGAGTGGGTATCTTGGTGATTCCCTCTCGCCCTTTTATTCTTTTAGTAAAATATTTAAATAAAATCTTATCTTTTAAAGATATTTTTATTTACAAAGTCAAATAGTTTTAAATTTATTATTATTACCCTGAAATTATACTCAACTCTGGAGAAACGCTCTAAAATTTTACACTATCAATTACGAGTTTCCCACGGACTATAACTTCGAATAATACGTACTAGAATTTCGTTCGCACTAGCAATATTTTATTAATAACCAACTTAACCGCAGATTGCCCGATGATTAACTCTCCCTGCTCGTCAACTGAAGTCACCCCTCCAATTCATGGGGCAGATTTCTCTGAAGACGAGTCCAACTCAATTCGGAATCCACAATCTTCTGCCGTGTTACCAGCCCCCGACAGCAGTTACATTGAGGACATCCAGTAAGGACTCTTAGACACTCCATCCTTCTCGTTAGACTCGTTAACAAAAGCTCTTAACATAGCTTTTAATGTCCTGTTGAATCTCTCGGTCAGCCCATTTGTCTTAGGGTGGTATGGAGATGCGTATATTTTTTTGATATTTAATTTTTTACATATAGAAGTAAGTGCATTTCCTGTAATTAACGTACCATTATCTGAAAGAATTTTCTCTGGACATCCGTGAACTGAAATTATTTTTTCCAGTAGCATTTTCGAATTATTTTCCGATGTCAAGTCCTGTACAGCGATGACTTCAACCCATCTTGTCAGTAAGTCGGTGAATACTAATATATAATTATTTTTATTAACTGTTTCAGGACAAGGTCTGAAATGGTCCATATACACGATTTCGAAAGGACTTTTTGTTACTAATGGCTGTAGTTCGCCTCCTTTTTCCACTGTTCTATGTTTGGTAATTTGACAGGTATGACAGCTTCTGATATACCAATGTATATTCCTTGTCATCTGTTTCCAAAAATATCGTTTTCTAATTTTGTTGTACGATTTACGGTGGCCCAAATGGCCCATCCATTTGATGTTGTGATAATTATGCAGAACAGCTCTAATTAAAATATTTGGCAAACATATCTGGCCATTCCCTTGTGAATCCTGGTGGTATAAAATATTTTTTTCTGATATAATATTTTTTTATTTTTTCAGTCTCAAGCTTTGTTTTTATAGATTTATTTAAAAATTTTATTATTTCTTTCAATAAATCATCCTCACCTTGCATTTTATTTATTTCGTCTTCACTTGACATTTGAATTGCCAATTTTGTACAATCATCATCCAAAGTATTTTCATTATCTGTATTTATATTGCAGTTTGGCTCAGTTTCTACACCAGCTGCCATCACTGGCGGTTCAATATTTTTTTCGGTTTTTATATTTTTTTGTGTTTCATTTATTATTATAATATTTTTTGTGTGATTTTCTAGTAGGTCATTTTTTGACTTTTTTTGACTTTTTTTTGACTTTTTTTTTCAAAAATATTTAAATTTTCAAAAAAAATAGTTTTTCGACAGGCTTTTCGTCAATTTTTTTGGATTTTTTTTTGGTTTTCTCGACGTTTAAAGTGATTTCCTGCGTATCGCTCAAAAAAATTCGCGTTTGTAGCTGCAAATTCTGCAGTGTCTTTATCTTCAAGATATCATTTTTATTATTTATAAATGTTAAGTTTTCACAGGTCGCTGCTTCGTGGCTTACCTGCTTCAACTTTTCATTTTTCAGTAATGCTAATGATTTTATTTCTGAATTTGATGAGACGCATATTTCGTCAAAATCCCTTGATAAGGCGTCTGCAACACTATTTTCTAGCCCTTTTATATGTTTCACGGTGTATTAATATGCTTGCAAAGTGTATTCCATCTTGCTATTATTCCACGCGGGTCTTCGTTTGATAACGATGATACTAATGCTTGATGATCAGTGTGGAGCTCTGTAATGCTCCTGTGAACAAAATGGTGAAATTTTGTAAATCAGTATACTACAGCTAGAGCTTCTTTATCAGTAGTACTATAATTAATCTCAGCGGCTATTAATTTTCTAGAGACATATGCCACTGGTCTTATAGTATCGTCAGCCTGATTTTGAAATAACTCTGCTGCTATACCTATCTTTGAAGCATCTGTGTGCATTATATACGGTTTGGATATGTCGGGGTGTACTAGAACTGGAGCAGTAATCATAGCATTTTTTAGCTTTTTGGAGCTTTCTTCTTGCGGCTCACTCCAGGTAAAACCATTTTCCTTTTTTAGGAGTTCATATAGTGGGGCCGCTGTTTCTGTAAAATTTTCTATTAAAGATATGCAAAAGGAAATCATTCCTATAAATCTTCTTAAGGTAGTTTCTGAGTTTGGCCTAGGAAAAATTTTCACAGATTCTATTTTTTCTTGCGAAATTTTTTTTCCCTTTTCCGATATCGAATATCCTAAAATTTGAATTTCAGGTACTCCAAAGACACACTTATTTTTATTTAATTTAAACCCTTTTTGTTCAAGAAGTGTTAATCCAGCTCTAAGATGTTTATAGTGTTCCTCCTTTATTTTTGAATAGATTAAAATATCATCTGCAAAAGCAGCACAGTAATTAGACTCAATTGTCTCCCTCAATGTTTCGTCTATAGTCCTTTGGAAAGTTGCTGGAGGGAGTTTGACATTCCTTGAGGCATAAATAAAAATTCGTGGTTTCCATTAGGTGTAGTAAAGGCTGATGTTTCAATCGAGTCTTCATGGATTGTTATTTGATAGAACGCCTTTAATATGTCGATTTTGGAATAAATTTTACACCAAAAATAATTGATTTAATATTATGTCTATCTTTGGTAATGGGTATTCATCTCTTATCGTGTTTTTATTCAGTGGTCTAAAGTTTATAACAACACGTGGAGTACCATCAGATTTCGGTACTATTAACGGTTTTGCTGAGTAGGGGCTTATGGATGGCCGAGCATAACCAGAATTGTTCAACTCCTTGACGTGCTCAGTTAAAAATCTAGTTTCTTCCGGAGAGTATCTGCGCATTTTCACTTTTACTGGCTTTTGTGTCAATAGTCGCAGTCTATGCGGAAATTTTGTTTTGATTATACTTGGGTTTGGATCAAATAAATTGGCTACTTCGGTTAGTATGTCGGGAATTTCAGAGTCTTCTTGAAAGGACGAATCTACGGATCCTGCAGATAATACTAATGGGGCCCAATATTTTACTCCCTGTTCGTTAGAATTCATTCTAAAGACATCTGTATACCCATTGTTTTTAAATGTTATTGTCATCTTTGACGGGTTGTACTTTACTTTTGCAATTATTATATAATTTGCTCCTAAAATTATATCGTATGGTTGATCATCTAAAACTCGGATTGTATTTTCAAATTTAGCTTTACCAGTCGAAATTATTGCAATTGCCACTATACCTGTTGACTGGCTTTTCGAATTATTTCCCATTGTAAATTTTATTGAGTTGTATTTGAAACTATCTAATTTTAATTTTTCAAAACATTTTCTCGATACTGTAGTTATAGATGAACCTGAATCTAAAAGCGCATTTACTTTTACACCATTCAGCTTAGCTTCGATTCCAAAGTTTATATCCTCTTTTAGGTGCGTATTCAATGTGTTTAATGGCACTGAGAAGTTCAAATTTTTATAATTGTGTGGTCTTTTTTCACACATATCTAAATTTTTATTAGAAGGCTTGGATTTGAGTGTTAAGGACACAGTATTACCAAAATCTACTGTGTCTGATCTTTTCCCGAACAACAGTTATTATTATGCATTGGTGCGAATGTTTTTGGTTTGTTAAACAAGCAGTTTGAGGTACTGTTATTATTTCTACCACATACTTAGCATTTTTGGCCTCCCTTAAAATTGCTACTCCACTGACTCCTACTATAGTTATTCCTTTTAAAATTTTGTTGGCTATTTTTATGTAAATGCTTATACGATCTATCGTATCCTGCAAGTCGTTTCTGAATTGCTACAATGGCTTCTATCTCTTCAATTTTTTCTTCCTCAGTCATCATTTTGTTATCCTTGATCGAGTTCACTGACATAATCCAGTCTCCATCTGGATCCTTATTATTTTCTAAGGAGTTTGAAGATGCATTTAAACCTGAGTTGCTATTAATTCCCATGATCAATGCTCGGTGTTGTTCCATTAACCTATTTTCATAGTCTACTATAGTTTCATTTGGAAATACTGGCAAGAAAAATTTGATATCCTTGTCTATACAATCCAGCATCGATGGTATTGCAAATTCTGAATTTCCATTAGACATTATTTGAACTGCAGGCCTTATTTTGTTAATAAAGTCGCTGTATTTCGTCTTCCTAGTTAGTTTGACTGACTTCAATATAGAGATAGCTTCAATATAAGTGCATTCGTTGCGATATTCCTTTTTCAGATTATAGTACAGTGCGTCCCATGTTCCAAATTTGCTGTCATTAGCGCTATTATACCAATATTTCGCCTTTTTATCCAATGCTAAAACCACTATATATTTATTTTCAAAGTCAGAAATGTGTTTTTATTTCTGAAAATAATCATCTACATTGCTAATCCAGCGTTGGAATTCTAAGGGGTTGCCTTCGAACTGTGGGAGGGGGATTTCTTTTCCAGTTCTGGAAGAGTTAAAGGTGCGATTAGTTGTAGACGAGTTTATAAACTCATTCTGTTTTTCCATGAGTTCGTTCATTACAAGGATTTTTTTTTGCTCAATCTCTAACGAACCGCTTGCTAAAATATTCTGGCTGTTTACTGATTCCAGTTCTTTCTCAAGGGTCCTTTTTTCTTGTACTAATGTCTTATTTTTCTTTCTTATTGTTTCTAATTCAGCCACAACGTTTTGAATTTCAAGTCTCATTCCGTTCATGGCTTCAATAAGTTCTGAATGCTGATTATTTGCTTGTTGTATGGCTGTTGTCTGTTCTTCCATCTGATGCTGCTTAATCTCTAGTGCTTCTTCTCTAGCCGCAAGATGTGCGTCAATTTGCTTGAGTTTTAATTCCATTTCCTCAACATTCATTTCATTTTAATTGTTAGTTTATAGTTGTGTTTGTATTTATTGTTTTAGTTCTCCACCAATGTAGATTTATTAATGAGGCTATTTATTTATTTATTAGAAGGAGGATTCATAATTATAGTATAATAAATATGTTAATATGATAATATATGTAGAAGTGTAGAATCCGACGAAGAATTACCTTTCTCGTCAGATTCTATACTTTTGGTTTCTTCTACTTTCTGAAAATTATACTTGTAAAAGGTTCTTTCTAACAATAAACACCAATTAAAATTGTTATAAGCAACGAATGAAATGAAATTAGCGGTAAATCGAAAAGGAGGTAATTAATTATCAAGAAAAATACAAAGAAGCATTAAATCGAAAAGGAGGTAATTAATTATCAAGAAAAATACAAAGAAGCATTAAATCGAAAGGAAAGTCTTTAATTATAAAGACAAAGATAAACATCAGATCAAAAAAACGAAATCACCAAAAACGAATATGAACGTCAATTATTGTTGAAACTAGGGTTATTTACAAAGGTAACCTTTGTAGGGCAACTATAAC
>LSSN01001380.1:0-11886 GCA_001970855.1 Smittium culicis
AAGTCATGGAATAGACTCAGAGAGCGCACGAAAACTTATGAAGATATACCAAGATTTTAAGGTTCACAAAATGTTGGCCGACGAGCAGAGGGGTCGATTCACCGGCTTAGAAGGGAATTTAGGAATGATTCATGTATTCTAATTTATGATTTCAAAGAAATTTTTAAGATTGGTGGTGGACCGGTGGAATCTTCGGATGTTTTTTATAGCAGGGTTCAGATTTCAGACTTGTGTTTTTGCCTTGTATACAAGTCTAATGGGTATATTAAGAGGAGATACTATAACTATTTGTCCGAAAATCTCACTCACGACTCTGTATATGCTCTTAGCTGTCTATCCAAGCTACTGAAATCTCCCGATTTTGCTATTTTTAAAAACATTTACTTATGGAGCGATTCCGGTCCTCACTTTAGAAACAGTGAATTTCTCTATGCAGTGATGAAAGCACTGCCGGAGTCATTTCCAAGAAAAAATTTCTTTTTAAATTATTTTTTAGAAAACCACGAAAAAAGCTACGTCGATGGTTACTTCGGCATTCTTTCAAAGTGGTTCGATGAATATGAATCTATTATGGATATTACTTCCATGTATGATCTCATGGGTATTTTTAGATCAAAAATTTTTGATCTTGCAGCACAAAGAGGGATATATTCAGATGATGTTGGTTATAACTTCATCAAATATGACCAATATACTCCAAGAGGATATAAATATACCATGAGAATTGATAGTTTTATGAATTATTTATCATTTTTTAAGCTTAATAATTATTTAATGCCATGCCCTGCTAGTACTATGTCACCAAGTTTCTATGAGCCAAAAAATTTTAGACTAAAAGTTTATAAAGATGTTAGAAATGATAGATTCGCACCTTTTGCACCAAGAATTAGCCCTCATGAATGTGTAATCATCGATTCCAAATCTCATACAGCGCACAAATCTAGAATTATATCGCTTAAAATACATAAAAATCTACTAGTGATTATCAAATTTATATCAAGAACAATTTAATAAACCTAAAAATAAAAGATAGCACTCTGGTTAATTTTTCTATTAGAAAAATTGAAATTAAAAGTATATATTTAAATATTTCTCGGTATGTTACGCTAAGTACAGTCATCTATGAAATCTTTAAAGCTTTTTAGTTACTTTTTTTTTCAAATTTGATAAAAATTTTTTAAGCAATTATGTTAGTAGATGCCATAAAATTCAGATAAGAATTCTCAGGTATAAGTTTTAAGTTTTAAGTTTCTAATCTATGATTATTATTATATTATTTGCCAACTAAATTTTCTTGAATATGAAGTGGTATGGCAAAAACGGGTACATAAGAGATTGAAAAATCTTAACTTCTAAGAGACAATTTGAAAAGTAGTGATGCCAGAGTAAAAAAATTGTAAACAGTGATCCAATCACTCCTCTATCACCATAAATTTGCTTATCTATATAAATAAACCCCCAAAGGCAAGTGCAGATTCAGGTATGAAATTTTCAGCATATAATCTTGTTTAATTATCTCTGGTGCGAGAATTGTTAGGTAAAATAGGCCTTGAAAGTCATTTGGGTCGGTTGAAGAGATAAATAATAAAAATTTTTCACTTCGTAGGTCTATTAAACAATAATTTTCGAGTATTATATCTAATTAAGACTTTAATATATACCAATAACAGAAAGGGAAATGAATTGTGGTAAAATTGTACTCTCAGAGGCTCAGAAAAAATTTTTTTTGTACCCAGAGGGCTGGGTTTAGTTTAAGAATTCGTACTATATCTAATTAACTTCACGCTATTAGACAATGGGTTTCTATATTTATAAACACATTTAATTACATATAATATTCACATTAATTAAATCACTTCTTACCTGAATTGTAATATTATTAGATAAATTTAATTCATATCAATCTTATCCACTCTTATTTATCAAAATAAATCAAAATTATTATTTTTAATTATATTCTGGTTAATAATAATTATTTATGACTCATAGATTTATAAAATGATTAAAATAATTAAAAGTTCTAAACTAAAATTTTATTCGTTAAGCGATGATTAAAATTCATTTTATATGTAAATTTAGAAGAAAAAAAACGTTAAATCGATTAATTATAATAAAGATGTATTCTAATATATTAATTCAAATTTATACAATTACCATATAAAATATAAAAAAAATTATAATGTCAAGCGAAATAAATCGAATATACTTCATAAGGAGAACTAAATTAAAAAATTATACCAAAAAAAATCTAATTTTCCAACTTATAATTATAAATAGCCGAATTTAGTTTATTGAAATAATTATTTTTAATTTTTTATTGGAATAATACCAATTAAAATACAAACTTTCAATATTATATGCTATTGGAATAATTATATATTAATGGTAATTTATAAATTTAAATAACTAATTTACCTATTAACTCTTAAAAATTTATATTAATATTGCAAATTTCAAGTAATCTAATTCAAATAATTAATCTCTATTTCTAGAATAAACAAAATAATCTATCTATCTATTATTTTATCCATTCATAGTTTGTTAAAACCAGAATATAATTAAAGGCTCAATGATAGATATTATTATTAATAGGTCACATTTTACAATAAAAATATTGATAAATTTTAATCATTGAGAATAAAGCACTTTTATTTTTTAATATTTTTATTTATAATTTTTGTTACTTTTCTAAAATTATACTTAAAAACTAAAATATCAAGTTTAATTTTAAAATTTAATCTTGTAAAAAGTATAATTTTTAAATTAAATTTTATCAATTCTATTAATTGAAATATGCTTTAATTGATCATAATATAAAACTTGTATAAAATAAAATATTTTGAAGAACTATAATTCATAAAATGACCGTATTATAAAATATTAATCACTTTCTTAATTCAAATGAATAATTTATATACAATTAATTTTCGCACCATCAATGATTTTATTTATTTATTTTTTCGCCAACTAATGAAATTATGTGCTTTTAGAAACTTTTGGAAATATTACATTTACATTTTTTTATCTTTTAATTTTTGTCCCCGCTTTTTTTCCAATAGTTTTAATTTTTCTCTTTTTTTTATATTATCATGTTTGTAATAAACGCATAATTATAAATTCATAAATTACTGAATAAATAAGACAAGAAATTAGCCTTAATATAAAAAAATTGCGTAGGAAAAAATTTAACTTAATATTATTTGAAATAGCTTATTATCGAAAAAACTAGTGTGTTTCGTCTACGTGGAGTATTTTCACTACCACAACAGTTAGACATAAAAATTAATTAATATACATTTAAATAATTTTTGATCAGTCTAACATGATAAAAAATTTCAATTTAAAAATATATTAATTAAATTAATTTTTTTAAATAAATTTTGAAACCCAGAGAATACTTGTTTAGTTTATTATTTATCTGAATTTAACTAGATTTTTTATCAGTAGTAATAAACTATATTTAGTAATTAAGGTATTAGAGAGATTTATTTGTTTAACAGAGGTATTAAGGAATACTATTATTATTATGATTTAACTTATGTAAGGATATTTTTATGAAGGAAATACAGTAACGAATAATAAGAAAATGTAAGCAATATTTTTAATTTGCCAAAGTTATACATTTATCTATCAAATATTAAAAAATTATAAAATCATTAAAATAAACTCATAAAAAACTTGATATCCTATTTAAAAATATCAGCTAACATAAATTTGTAAAAAGTAAATATTGAATGTGATATTATTTTACTTACTATTTTTATTTGTAATTCGAAATTCCTTAAATTTATAAAAATAATTAAATGTATTTAAGTTTATATTTTTTTTATTTTGTTAACGTAGAACAATGATCAAACCCTAACGCAAGAATTATGAAAATCACATTAAAAATAAATCTAATGTATATTAATAAATAAAACAAAACTAAATTATTAAAAAAAAAATCAAAAATTAAATTCAATCAACAATTATTTCCAAATATATAATATAAATCTGAAAAAATATCATTTTTGAACTATTATCTATTTAATCTCATGTCTTTTTTAAACAAGGTTGTAATTTTATAGATCATAGTTTTCAGAATCAATATGCCTGTCATATTAATAGTAATTCAAAACAATTAATAAAAATTTATGATAATTATATATATTCTCATTTTATAATACTGATTTAATATAAGTTATAGCACAAAAGAACAAATGATTATATATCTAACTTTTTATAATTTATGGTACTTATAGAAAATTTTTTATCATCATAATCATTAAATTTTATTTAATATTCAAATTGTTAAACTAGTTATTAGGTTTAAATTAAATGCCGTAAAAAAAATCTCAAGTAAACATATTTAAAAAAAAATTCAATATAGCGAGCTCTTGAAATTAAAATAAAAACATTCCGGGTTATTAAAATTTTATGAATCTGATTTTGTATTTCATCAATAATTATTTTCAAAAATTATCTTTACTTAATTTAATAGACTAGAGGAAATTTTATGAGTAAAGATCTAATTTAATTTATAATGTAATAATTTAAGACTCATTTATTTAAATATTTAAATGATAATTATTATTATGAATCATTTTACCGTGAAAATACATGATTAAGCTTATAAAATTTTAAAAAATCATTTAATTATCTATAATATACATCTTTAATGTTACTCAAAGTTGCTATAATCTCAAAAAACCATGAAATAAAATAATTAATAATTAAATTTTAATCATTTTATATATTTGAATTTACTTAAATCTTCAATTAGTGCAAATAATTATTAGATTTAATTTTTGTTATTTTCATCAAGCGCTGAATAGATACTTACAAGATAACTTTAAATGAACTCGAGAATTTTTTTACATTTTGCATAACGCAATAACAAAAAATAATTATTTATCGGTATTATTAAAAAAATTGGTATTTTCGGAAAACAAAAAATAAATTCTTATTTATACCTTTATATCTTGGAAATCAATTATTTTTTTTAGTATAAACATATCTAATTCATGTATATGAGCTTTATAAAAAAAAATCAAATGAGCTAAAATTCTTGATTGCCCTATTTAAAAAATTCATCAAACTATTTTGGGCAACTTGTAAAAAGATTATCCTTCGAATTATAATCACATATTTCAAATTCAATAGTTTCGTTATATAAAATATTATCTAAGTCGATATAATTTGGAATTTTCATCATCTAAAATACTACTAGCTTTAGGTCTTTACAATATTCTTATTAGATATAAATGTTACATCAAAAATTATTTAAAATTATTTAAAAATAAAAATAATTATAAAATATCTTTAGTATACACTTTTAGCACAAGAAATTAAAACTTAAATTTAGCAGATTATATATCAAAAAAATTATACATTATACTAATCTATTTAAAATATTTACTCAAATAAAATTTTTTGAAAAAGATTTTATAAAAAAATTCAGAGTAATTTATTAATAAAAAGATCCTACGTATTTATAATAAATACAGGAGAATTTTCATTATATAAAAATTTTTTTATACCTTAACAATAAAAATGATGTATGGCTACAATTTTCAAATATAAAATTAGAATTTAATAGTATTTAAACTGTATTAGATTAAATTGTTACTAAAAATGTAATTTTGCTATAGCAAGCAGTTTAAATGTTAGTTATTGCGCTTTTATAACCAAAAAATTATTTTAATTTTTATTCGATTCTCGAATTTCGAAAAAAAAAAATAAATATCTTGTTAAATTAATACTTTATAAGTGTCTATATAATCCAAGTGAACTTGAAGAAAAATCAGATTACTTACTATAAATTTGAAGATAAAATTTACTATAAATATCGCAGTGGATTTAAATATAGAAATTAAAGATATTTAAATGATAAATTTACGAAAAAAAGATCATAATTAATTTATATTATAGGTGGAGTAAAGAATTAAATTTATACTAAAACCCTCACAGAGTAATTTTTCACATATCTAGCTTATATTTAGGTTTTTATTTGACTTTATTTAATTAGTACATGAAATTTCTAGTTTTATTAATTGACATTTTATTTTTTTTTCAGGCCCATATCGCAAATCATTTGGAAATTTACCTTTTATATCTGAATTTATATAATAAAATTGTTTAGATTTCAATTTAGTTAACAGATAAAGTAAAATGATATAAAATATAGCCAAAAATTTTTCTATAACTTACAAAATACAACTATTTAGGAAAAAAAACTAAATTTTAATTAGTCAGCACAGCTCAACCGCAATAAATTATTGAGCTCTACCACGTGGTGATTTTCCGCAGAAAAAAAAAATTAATATTATAAATAAATCAAATGATATAAAGAAAAAGTAATAAAAAAAAAATCCCAAAAGCGAAAGGTTGTCTGCTATTCCATTTGATTTTAAAAATAATTAAAAAGAACTTGAAATTGAATTTTGGTTTTAAATCTAATTTCCAGGGTTATTTAAAATCAAATTGTGATTGACTCACTAAATTAAGATAAAAATTGCGAAATCGAAAATTTTAAAATTAATATTGTCCAAAGAAAAAGACATTTATAAATGAAAATTTATTGTAAAAATGTCGAAATAAACTAAAAAAATGTGATTTAATTTTTTTTATTATCATTTAAAATAGGATCTAAATTTATCAATAGAGAAAAAAATTCAAAAAAAAAAAAATTGAAATTTACGTTAAATATTTTAGTGGAATATACCAACCTCAGAACTTTATTTGTTGATGACGATAGTTTTTTTATATAAAGTTGTATTATCAGATTCTAATTGACTACTATATGCAAGATCAATATGATGGATTTTTAAAATAATTATAGTTAGATTCAATGCTCAAGAAATGTTACAAAATTTATATTAAATTAAAGTAATATTTTTTTAAAAAAAATCATAATAGATTTTAATTGTTATACAATTATTAAAATTATCAATGGTCATAAAATTGACCCATTTAATAACAGCATTAAAAAAAGTGTCTTTGAAAATAAACTATCATTTCTAATAACGACATAGTCAAAGTTTATACATAAAAATCTGAATTCGTAATCCGTTATTTAATCTCATAATCGTAATTTTTAAACCATATTTAAAATCGCATTTCAAAGCAAACGAGATCTGAGAGTATTTCAAAAGCTACAGGTTTAATACTCAATTTTTTAGAAAAAAATGAACACGAGTTTTACAGTGATTTAAAAATGTTTTTTGCTAAAATATTAAGTTATAGTTAATTATTTGATTCTTTCAGTGAGAAGAGAAATTATCAATAATTGTGATTCAATTTTTACCTATTTAATTAAAATTGACTATGGTTATTAATATATTAGCGAATAAATACAAGTGATAACCTTTTCCTAGAAATTTTACTAATTAAAGTCAGCTAGTTATTAAAAATGTAATTATATATTTGAAGTTTATTATATTAATTTTCCAAAATTTATTAAAAAAATACTTGGAAATTAATAAGAATTTTTATTATAAAACTCTTTTTTTCCGGATTATTTGTTATAAAATAATCGCTTGCTTTCTCTAGTTATTTTTTTTACACAATTTTTTTTCTAGTTACAAAACACCTATTTCAGTGCTATAAAAACTCTAGTAGAATCAAATAACTCGTATAAACGTTGAGTACCTCGGCATGTAATGTCGAATCTGGCCTATAAAGATCATAATCGGCTTTCACCCTAATAGTTTTAGGTATTTTAAAGATTAAAAACTGCCGCAGAGTTTTGTTTCATATACTCAGCTGGGTTTCGTTTGTCGGTGTGCGAGCTGAGGTTCACGGTGAAATTTAAATAGTCGCTTTCATATTTCGCACTAAATATATGGGGGATACTCGTGAAGGAGGAAGTAGCGAAAGAGGTGGTGCTATTTTGATTGATAGTTAATTCAATAAGACTGGCAGTGAAGTTTTGACTGTAAATTAACAAAAAAAATAAATTATTTTCAAGGTGATATTGCTTGGAATAAATCATTATGGTTAAGTTACATCTTTTTATTTCAAAGTTAAACAGTATAAATTATGGTTTATAAATTGATTTAAAGAAATAAATTTAAAGTCAAAACTTTTGATATAAAGAGGGTAGGTATATTCCCAAAAGTGCTATTTTTTCAGCTATATGCTTATGTGTTTGACTATGGTAATATGCACCCTTTGCTTAATTCTTCAGCATACTTAATGACTAGTCTGGTATTATAGTTTTTTCGATTTGTAGGTGAAATTTGTAATTTTAGTGTTTTTCTAAACTTTTAGCTATTTCACTTGGTAATTCACTATATCTTTTATATTCCTAGATATAAGTTCCGAATGGTCGTAAATTAAATTCATAATTAAATGTAAAAAAGCTATTTTTAGTATATAAAATGAGGTTGATATATATCGCTACTTTTAGGCTTGGTTATCCCAATCAGCACTTGAATATTTTTATTAATTTCTAAGACTCGTATTCTTCATGCACTTATGCGTTTATACATACGGTCGATTTAAGAATGAGGTATTTATAAGCGCATATAATTAGTACCAGGTGCAGAAGCCTAATATATATGCTTAAAATCCAATAAGGACACGATATAGCATTGAGTGATCTCGATGAGCCTAGAATCATAGGAAAAGCTATTAGAGTCCCCCTAATAATAAAGCCTCCACTAATTTCACTGTGTTTTGAGGTGAAAATGACTCTGAAAACTACGTGGAAGTTATATCTTTCTGCGAATGCAACTGCTGAAGCGAGCGGCAGCTGACTACCCTTGCCCGTAAAAAAAAGTCAGCATATAACCCTGAATCCACTCTAGTCCCTTACAGAGACCAAAATAACGTTACTGTTGTAACTATGCAATATACAAGCAAGTTATCCTATAAAATCTGTTCATTATTAATCATGATTAATCAGATTTTTCATCCTATGGTTTTTCTGATTAAAAATTGATTGGTAATGAAAAGATTATTAATTTATAACCTTTTATCATTAAAATATATTTTCTTTATTTTTTAGGAAATAGCATTATTTATGTTTAGAGGATTCACAAAACGTGAATCCCAGTTCTTATTATTATTTAAAATACTTTCCAAATAGAATCTACTTATAACATTAAAATTCATTATAAAACAGCGATTGAAACTATAATATAATACTTAACCACCATTATACTTTACAATAATATCATTTTCAATTTTATATAACTCGTCTCCTTTGTCTCAATGATCTTTAACAAACCACTCAATTTTTTTCTAATCTTTAGTGGCGCGTAAAACAGCTTGGATAAATCAATTTTTGGTCTCGCTTTAAGAATATCATTTTTAATTGATTATTTTTCATCTTTTCCTGAGAATCTGATATCTTTGCTTTTTCTTAGATTAATATTTTGTTTTTATAATTATTTCAGTTTCTTAAAAAGCTTCTTCAATCTTGAATTTGGTCACTATTATCTTTAACACAGGACAATCTACCTCTGTAGAAGTAATTTTAGTCCGGCTCTTTATTCAATAGTAACCAAACTTTATAGCACCAGTATAAAATCAAGACTTGTTTATTATTCAAAAAAATGTAAAATTTTCTACTAATATCAGACTTCAGTATATGTTACTAGAATCCAATATGCCCATTTTGACTATAATTAAAGTAGAAATTTTTTTTGTAAAGTTGTTGATCTGTAAGATTATATTTCGAAATCATGAAAATTTACTTTCAATTTATCGAACCTTGTTATCAAGCTAGCCTTCAAAACACCAAGATTATTTTTTGATATTTTGTACATTTCACTTGTATTTTCCTGTTAATTTATCTTTACGATCTTCTTGTAAATAGACTGTATTGATTATTCACTAGATTCTGTTTTGGAATAATTTTTATTGCAATTTTATTCATACCATTTCTTCCATTATTAAACAAGTTTCATCTTTTGTAATGGGTGCAATTCTTATTGTTAAATTTGTCCGATAAGAATGTGGATTTCCCATTTCATCGTTGAATATACAATCAATATGCATATAACATATTAAACTCTACATACAGAAAACATCACGATCAGATATATAAACAGAATCTTAGCCATCCCCAAGGCAAGGCTATGATTTTGAACAATTTTTCTTATCCTCGTTTCCTCGTCCTAGTTCTCGTCCTGTATTTAGCCTATATTCTTAATATATTTTTCATTATATTTTAATAAATCATCTTACATCCAATCTGCCTTCTGACATCTTTGTAGTTAAATTTATTTTTTTTAAGCGCTAATTTGTAATTCCTTGAGCTTATTTCGGATATCAAAATTTTTGGTTGCATAGATCCATCTATAACATTAATTTTAGCGGGTATAATGCAGAGCTGAGATTCAAAAACGCTAAATTCTCAAAATATTGTTTCTTTAGACTCATTATGTTTGCCTAAGATTTGAATTTCACTATAATTGAATCTTTATTAAATTTGATCGATTTCTTTCCTTGAATTCAGGATTTAAAATCACTTTTAATATATAAAATTCACATAAGGTCAATTTCGTAAAAATATAGCTCCAAAAATCGAATTTTATCCCCTTTTTTTCACATATAAACCTTTGCATATTTTTTACATTAGTTGATAATTCTGGATATCCACTTGCTATTGAATAATTCTGACTCGACTCGTTGATAAATTAGACACATTCAGTATAATTGATCTTCCTTTAAAAAGTCACCACTGTTGCAGAAAATTTTTATATTGTGTCTTTTGTATAATTGAATTTTTCACAAATATACCCTTAACTATTATTACTATTTTAATTATAATAAGTATGATATTACTGTTTTTTAAAGTTATTTTTAAAATTCGTAATTTTATATTAATACTAATATACATACTTAATTCTAAATCTATAAGATTTAAAATAATTATTTTAATAAAATAATTAAAATTATATCATAAATCGATTAAAAAATTATTTCAGTAATTTTAATTTGTAATTTTTATAACTTTCAATCATTATTTTTATAATAAGAAAAAAAGAATTCTGTTCTATACATGTTATTTCATGGGAGTTTTCATTGAATTAGGCTCGCAAAAAAATATTTACTTTAGAAAAACTTGTCATTTAGCGATTCGGTTTATTTAAGCTTCAGTTAAATGATATACAATACAGGTATCAATAATATCAAGTCAACTTTTTCCTTTTTCGTTTTATATTTATTAAATTCTATCTTCCCAAAATTTGCTACTACATTTAATATTTACTATAACTATAATTTGCTGACTTTATTCATTCGAATAAATTTCCCAAAAATCATATGCTTTCATTAGCATAGAAAATACAATATATTTCTCAAATAACATTTGAATCATGTAGCAATAAGGCATAGGGTCATGTTTATGAGATTATATAAAAAATATCATATTTAAGTATTCAAAGTGTAATAAGTCATTTTATGTAAAAAAATTTTCAGCAACACCAAGAAAAATGTATAAATAGAAGTTTTTTTTGAAATAAAGATAAAATATAGGTTTTTTATAGCAAAAAATAATAAAACAAAACATTTATTAATAATCATTATATCATTATATCATTATATCATTATATCATTATATCATTATATCATTATATCATTATATCATTATATCATTATATCATTATATCATTATATCATTATATCATTATATCATTATATCATTATATCATTATATCATTATATCATTATATCATTATATCATTATATCATTATATCATTATATCATTATATCATTATATCATTATATCATTATATCATTATATCATTATATCATTATATCATTATATCATTATATCATTATATCATTATATCATTATATCATTATATCATTATATCATTATATCATTATATCATTATATCATTATATCATTATATCATTATATCATTATATCATTATATCATTATATCATTATA
>LSSN01001382.1:0-15608 GCA_001970855.1 Smittium culicis
TTTTTTCTAGTTGGATTTTATGTACAATACTATTTTTTTGTTTTTTACGTTTTTTTTTGCAAAAAAAAATATATCACCAGCGTAGTACGCTGTAAGCTGATTTTTGCTTTTTGACTTTTTTTTAACTTTCTAGCTCGAATTTCGAAATTCTGAAAACAGCAAACTTAATTTTAAGCGATTTAAAATTTTTGATTTTTTTACAAAAAATTTAACTTTTTATAGTATATACATATACTTTTCATCTGATATGTTATAGTTATACATTATAACTTTTTTATGTACACTATATATTTATTGCTGATATGTTACTACATTCTTTTTTGCACTTTAACCCAATTTTACCAGCTCTTTTTTTACATGAACGAAATACTGTAAAACTATTTGATAAAAAAAAAAAAATTAACCAATTTCATTTGTTATTGTTTTTGCAGGGAATTTTATTTTAGCAAGTAAGATTATAGAAGGAATATTAATTGTCCAATAATTAGGGTTAATCATCATTCATGCATTAACTGCTAATTATTGGCCAGATTTATAATTTGATACTTTTACACTGTAACTCTTTATGCCTAAAAGTGCTCTCTTCGTTAAGAATCCCCCATATATGGTAGATAAAAATAGCCTACCGCCCACGAAAGGGTTAAATGAAATATGATAGAAGTAATGCAGATAAATTAGTTAGTATAGAGAAATTTTTGTGGAATTTAGTGCATGTTGGAATCAAGATGAGGGTACACTATATAATAGTTTATAGTTTTTAAAGTAGTGTAGCATAAAAAGATATATATATATATTTTGGCAAATAAAGTATATAATATATTATCAAAACCATAATCAAAAAGTAACCTTTTCATTGCATATACGAATAAAACGAAAGATTAGTATGACACAATAGAATAAATTTATTAGGATATAGTTAACGGTTAAAGATGGTATGTAAACAAAGTAAAAATCAAAAACAATGTGAACAGTTTTATAAGCAAGTATTTGGAATCTTGCTTCATTTTGAATAATTTTTAATTTTTCTAAAGACTTAAAGTATTTGCACGTGGGAGAGAGCTAAAATAATGAAAGCTATTTCAATAGCTTCAAGAAATTTTTTTAAAAAATATTAATTCACCTGTTTGAATGATAGTTTATGAAAATTGCATATTCCGTCATAGAGTGTGATGAATCTCGAATGTATATTTATGAAGTTTATGAAGTAAAACCGTGATTTTATTTTTTTTGAAATTTTGTCTACTTTTTTATACTGATAGAGTTTATAAAGGTCGGAAACTAATTTATCCTCTGGTCAAAGTGCAACAATCATAGATGCAGGATATTTCTCAATTTCAATATTCATAATACATATAAATTTATTACTTTCGATATATAGATCATGAATACACTAGAGTAAGCTAAAGAAAGGTTTGGAGCGATATTCATTTTAGTAAAGATTTTGGGGCTTAAGCTAAAGAGAATAAACAACAGCCTTATTTATAAGATTTTATCACTAAAAAAGAAATTTGATAAGCATAAAATATAGATAGATAGATAGAGATGGTAATCCTAACAATCTAGAAATTTAAACATACTAAAAAAACTGTTAAAAAAAGTATAGTGTGGTATTTGTTTATGCTATAATAGTATTTAAAACTTTGCATTTTGAAATGGATCCCTCATTTACGAATCTACGTTCGAAAAAGAAAATATCATATAAATAAAGACTGAAATGCGTTTTTATTTTGTATTTCATGCAGCTTTAGATTTAAGCATAGAAAAGAATTTGGCCAATAAGTGATGATAATTCTGACCGCATTGATGGTGGCCAATAGATGATAGTAATTTAAGATTAAATAGTAGTTATTGGGTTAGTGGGTGAAGTGAATAATTAAGATAGAGAGGTTATTGGACAATAGGAATGAGGCTGATTAAAGGGATTTTAGAGGATATGATTGGGTTAAATTAATATCTGAAGGTAAATGGTTAAAAAATAAATAAATAAATGGAATAATAATTAATAGCAACTTAATTTAGCAGCTTAGAAATTGAGTATTTTTGCAGTTTTAGAGATTGAGTATTTTATCAGTTTAGAAATCGAGTATTTTAGCAGTTTAGAATTATAAAACCGAAACTCTGAACTTACGGGGCAATAAATAAAATGGCAGAAGCTGAAGCTAAGGATTTATTTCAAAAGGCAAATAAGAAAGCAGAGCAGAAGGGATGGTTTGGGTCCAGAAAATACGATGAAGCGGCCGAGCTATATGAAAGAGCTGCAAACCAATTTAAGATAGCCAAAGCCTGTAACTAATTTATCAATTAACCCATTTTAAATCATAGAGACAGTTTATTTGTTTAATTTTACAACTTTGAAGTTTATATGCTAACTATTGCTTTTAAAATTTCAAATATTTATTTAATTTTTAGGGGCGGATGCAGGAGATTCCTTCATGAAAGCCGCCGAGATGTATACAAAGGAAAATGAAATCGACGATAGCTCGCAGGCTTATATCTCTGCTAGCAAGTGCTATAAAAAAACAAAGCCCGAATCGGCAGTAGCTGCTTTAGAAAAAGCAGTTGCCATTCTGATTCAAAAAGGTAGATTTCACGCAGCTGCTGGCCATCAAAAAGACATCGCAAACACTTACGAAACCGAACTTCTCGATTTTGAAAAGGCTATGGCTTCTTATGAAATAGCTGCTGAATGGTACTCCTCTGAAGACTCCAACGCGTAAGCGCTTTTTTTTTCTTTTATATTATAATTCCATTCGTTTTTTTTTCTTGTACACTTGAGTATTCTAAAAATGATTATACTGAAGATATCCTACCCGAAATTTTTTCCAAAATTGCCACAAGATTCAATTAATATTTATAAAGCTTGTATAGATTTGTTTCTACTAAATCTTGTAAATTTTTTTTAATAGATTGGCTAATAGCTGCTTACTTAAAGTCGCAACCTTTGCAGCTCAGTTAGGCTACTTTGACAAAGCTATTCAAATATTCGAGAATGTTGCATCAGGAAGTATAGATAACCAGTTGACAAAATGGTCGATTAAAGATTACTTTTTCAAAGCTGGACTTTGCTACTTTGCTGCAAATGACCAGATTGGTGCATCGAAAGCTTTAGAAAGATACCAGGAAATGGACCCTTCATTTTCAAATACAAGGGAGTGTAAACTTCTTATCAACATTTCAAATGACGTAGCAGAACAGGACTCAGATTCTTTTACTAATCACGTTGCTGAATTTGACCAGCTTACTCAGCTAGACTCCTGGAAAACATCGCTTTTACTCAAAACCAAAAAATTATTAACCGACTCTGAAAACGATCTATTGTAATAACTAAAACATTCCCACACATCTTCCACCTCCTATTCTCATCTTATAGTGCTTTTATCTATTTGTTTTCTTAATTAAAAGTATTTATTCTTGTTTTACAACCCCTTATTAAAGATTTTTAATCAATCAGTGATAAATTTCAAAATGAACTACTAATTTAGTTTATTTATTTTTGATTTTCGCACTGCTCCAAAATGTATATACAAGTAGACCAAATTTACCCATATTTGGATCTATTAGATTTCCAACTAATGATGTATATCACCTTTTTAGTATTTAAGTATCACTATAATAAACTCAACTGATTAGGGAGTAGAGTTAATCCCTGTTTAAATATTACTAATGTATTTATTATTAAAACTTGAGTTCAATTCAGATTTATTAATTTAGTTTACTCTTTCACATATCCTAAATATATTTTATTCTTTAGATTTGCTCATATACTATAACTTAGATACTTAACTCTAAACAACAATTAATAAATTCTAGTCATTATTCTAATGCCGTTTTTATATTTCATTTAGGTTAAAAATGTAGTTTAAAATAATTAATTTATTGTTTTTTTTAATATTTTATAATATTTTTGGTCAAAACCCAGAAATGTTTACTGGAATATTAATTGGCCAATAAATAATATATATGAACTTGTCCACGAATAACAATAAAGAAAAAAGTAGTTTGAAGCCAATGATGTTTTAATTTTATGGAGTTTTGGATTATAGTAAGAAAATTTGGATTTCAGAAAAGGCGAATTTAATTAATTCCTATAAAAATAAGTAAATAAATAATTAATTCCTATAAAAATAAGCAAGTTAGTATAATTTTAATCAAAGCAGTAAATATACTGTGCAAAATTTCCAGCGTAGATTTTTTGGAAGTACAGTCTATCAATGCTATTCATAGCGAAATATTTCGATCTGTACATATAAAGCTATTCGGCCTTTTCTCCATTTTCGCCACTTTCCTTTAGACCGGTAAATACATATATACTTATTTTCTTCCATACAATCTCGTTTCGATCTTTTTGATTCGCAGCCTCAGTTTCAATCATCAGAATCTCACTGCTACCCTTGTATTACTATGATGCTGTATTTAAAACAGCTATCTTACCTATTTTTTCTTTTCTTACTCTACCTAATCATCCCAAAGCTTTTTGGGATCCCACCTTGGGCCCCTCAACTTGGAACTATTGATCTCCCTTTTAGCTCTGACCAAAAGAAGATCTGGAAAACCCCTAAAAAATTAGTTCTTCATATTCTCCCGCATACCCACAATGATTTAGGCTGGAATCTAACTTTCGAAGAATATTACCAACAATACGTCAGAGATGCTATGCGCAATTCTGTCATTGAGCTTTATAAAAATCCCAAAAGAAGGATGACTTGGGGTGACTCCCCTTACATCGAAATGTGGCTCAGCTTTGAAGGTCATCTCCCAAACAACATTCTCTCTGATCCCAAACTCGCTAAAATCACTTGGCTACAGCTTTTAACCTCCGTTATCAACAATGGCCAGTTCGAGTTTGCTGGCCTAGAGTACTCTAGTCCTGACGAGTTCTTATCTACTTTATACTCACAATTCACAAATATGGATGTCGGAAGACGCTACTTATCCTCCAGCTTTAATCTCACTTCTCGAGTTGGCTGGCATATAGATAACTTTGGCCACAGTCAAACCACTCCTCTATTACTACAAGCTAATGGTATAAATAAACTTCTTCTTGGTAGAATGTCTTTTAGAAAAGAGCAAATTTTAAAAGCCTCTGGAGGATATCAATTTAATTGGAATTCCCTATTCAACTCCTCCTCAATATTCTCTCATTACCTGTCAATCCATTATGGATACCCTGCCCGTTCTTTCGATTTCGACCGCCAACTAGCCTGCAATCCAAAACATCTAATCAAACTTCTTAACAATTTCGCCATCTCCCAAGTTCCTCTTTATCCATCTCATGGCCAAATATTAGTCATGATGGGCGATGACTTTAGATTCGTTTATGCCAAACGCGCTTACGACTGTCTCGACTCTATAATAGATTTGTCTAACTCTAACACTATACCCGCTTTTGGTAGTGGTGACTCTCAAATTTCAATCAGATATTCTACTGTAAGTGAATATATGGCTAGTGTCACTGAATACTTTGAAAAAAATCCTGACTTACGCAGTAAGTTACCTGATGTTAATGGTGATTTAGGGCAATACAATGATATACCACTTGAGAATTACTGGACTGGAATATACTCTACTCGCCCTTTCCTCAAATTTTATATAAGAAAAGCTGAACGCCTTTTAAGGCAGTCTGAAGCCTCGCTTGCCTTCTCCAAACTCTCATATATTTTGTCTAGCCATAAGAACTCATTAAACATGGATTTGATTCATCCAAATAACCAAAGTATTTCTCATTCGCATATTTTTCAAACCCTTGAAGATAGACTCGAATCTTCCAGAAAACAATTATCCATAACTCTCCATCATGATGCAATCACCGGTACCTGTACGCCTGGAACTTATCAAGATTATATCAGCAGATTAGAAGACTCAATTAACACCTCTACTTCTGTTCTAATTAACTCTACTAATCTTATAATCACTAAAGACCTACCAGAAAATTCTGTTTCCTTTATTCAACAAGTCCATGAAGCCGATTCTTTTGATGACGAGATCGAAGGAAAAAAGGGTGAATCTAATGGCTCTTTCTATATCGATAGCTCTCTTTGTAATGATTCTGACTGTAAAATGATCTCATTAATGGCTCTTAATTACGCTGATATTTCAAAAGCTTCAAAATTAATCTCTTTAAAGCTACACACAAATAAAATTGAAGTTATTGACTCGACAACAAATAAATCAGTTCCGCTACAAGTAGAATACCTTCTGGACGAGCTTTATCATCCTAAACCAATCCAGAACCTAAAAAATGACTTCAATAAACCACAAAATAATGGTATTTATAATTTTTTATTCGTTGCTGAAAATATTCCCCCTTTAAGTTACAAAAAATACTACTTAAAGCATTCAACTACTGCAAAAACACAAAACGTCGAGATTAAACCCGTTGATATTTATAACTCTGAAGCTAATCTTTATCTATCTTCAAACTCTTCATTCAATAACATATCAATAAGCATTGACCATTTTAATCTCGGCCAGATCATTCTTAATACTTTTGACCATAAAGTTGCTTATGAACAACGCTACTATTTGGTTTCAAAGTTTAGAGGATCTGGTGCTTACCTCTTCCACTCGAATATTCAAATGTATATTATGATTTTCTTTTATATCATCACCAGCCTAGTATCTGGAATGATCTTACATTCTTACACTTCTAATACTAGCTTTTTCAAATATGCTTTTGGATACTACATCAATCAGAATAGCATGTATGTCGACTCTTCCCTCATGTCACCAAATGTCCACTTACAAAAACATTCAATTTACACTCAATACGATAAAAAAAATTTAAACTCTAGATTAAGCAAACTAAGTCACTTTATTAAGCCCATTTTCTGGTTTGCTTTCGTTTTACTAATTGGCGGCCTTCTTGGTATAGTCATTTGTTTAGTCATTCTTCAACTAATCCCTGATGATTTAATCTCTAGCTGGTCGAATAACCAATCAATCGCTTCTCTAATAATTCCATTCTTAGCTTTTGGTTACTATATTCGTAAATTTTCAACCAAATATCCATTAATACTATTATCAAAAAACTTATGCCTTAAGAGATCTTTGAATTTTGTACCAAAAAACTCTAACTCAATAACAAGTGTAAATAGATTTCTTACGTTGATAGTTTACGGGTTTGCTATAGGGATTTTTTTTGCTCTATTCTGTTACCCTGAATATCATTCTAGAGCCATCATTCCAAATGGATTTATAGCTAAAATTGCTATAGGAAATTTACTTTCATCACTTACTATATTTTACAACGATTCAAAAACTACAATCCAAATGATCTCAATACCAAGTGACAGTCAAAATAATCCTGTGGTCAAAATTGTTACTACTTTGACGTGTGGAAAAAATATGGAGTCACTTGTAAGGCTCACATACAAAGATAGAGACTCAAATTCAATTTTAAGAGCGATTAACTCGATAACTCCAAATATATTAAAGCCTAAAATAAACTTTCATATCGATGATACTCCCAGTCAGCTCCAATACCAGCCCTGGACAAGTATACCCGGAAACTACCACTCTCTCTTGCACAAAATATCTACAAGTAATTTAGGAGTACAGGTTAAGCAAGCGATGGGTGCCACTTGCATTGCGAAAGATAGTTTTGAATTTATCGCTCATCGCTCTTTTTTGCAAAACGATTTGAGGGGTTTATGGGGAACCTTAACTGATTATACCAGAGTTTCAATTTCTCATTATTTGGAATTTACCCCAAATAACAAGCAAAAGACGTCAAGATATTATAATGCTGACCAACCAACGCACTTAATTGCATTTTACAATAATAACACTGATTCAAATATATCAGATGAATATTTATCTCTTAAGCAGTTGGGGCTATCCAACATTAATAATAAGCGCAGTTATATTTCTAATTTAAATTTAAACAGCTCATTTAAAACTCCCAGTCATATTAATATAATTGGTTTTATTTGCGAGTCAACTCCTTTACCTTCAAAATATTTTGACAATAATGGTTCTTTACAACACGATTTATATCAAGGTGACGGTTTGAAAAAATACGCACACTTGTATTTTAGATTTTCTTCATTCCAGCACAACCCAACAAAATCACCAAGCACAAGCATTATTGATTTGGATTTATCATGGATCTTAGGGCGTAATTATATTATAGAGAAGATCTATAGAGTTAGCGGAGACTATGGATTTGTAAACGATAAATTTATTAGTATATTTGGAAACGGTGACAAACCAACGTCGCTACTAGACTCTCAGATTAAAAGAGTAGAAACAGAGTCAAAAAATATTTCAATTACTGACGGATCTTTAGAGCTATATCACTTAGTTGTAAGCATGGGTTGATAATGTCTTTTTACTTACTTTTTATTAGAAATTTTTTACTTATATATTTATTTTAGCATTTTTTTTAGATAAAATAATTATTAAAATATTACTCTACCTAATTACTATTTACACACTGTTAATCTAGGCTTAGAATTATTTCGCCCTCAAATATATCTATAACTATATCTAAAGTTCATTCTTGACGATTATTATTTAGTAAAGACAATAAAATTTTACTTTTATAATATATTGTTTTTGCAAAAAAATTCAAAAATTAGAAAATCATATTATATTGAAAAAATTATTTTTATTTTAATAAAGTGGTAATGATATTTATATTTCCAATTTATTATAACTTTCTCTTAAAATACTTGTAATAAAAATATAAAATACTTTCAAACATTTCCTACAAATAATTTTTGCATGATATTTATAGGCTTTTTTCTCACAGCCGCGTTTGAGAAGCGTTTATGATGATTTTTTCTTTCGCTTGGATTCGAAGTACTGATAGAACAAATATCTTGAGAATTTACATTTTCGAATTCACTGTTAGTTTCAGAAGTTATAGAATCCTTCAATATAATGTTTTTCAATTCTATTTCATGTGAAAAACTATCTTGAGAGCTTATTCCATCTTTAATGCTTGATCCAGAGTCTTTCAAGGTATTAATATTTATATTCACATTAGTTGCAGAGTTTCTTAAATAATTTGAATTAGAGCCTTTTTGTTGGTTGGAATTCTCCTTATCTTTACACACTTCTTCAATACTTTGTGTTGAAATATTGATATCTTTTGTAAATAAATCAGCTTTTTCCAGTTTATCACTTTTCATTTGAATGCCTAAATCCAAACCTAATATCAAATCTTCTCGATTTGCAGTTTTTTTTAAAAGACCTCGTCGCTTTTCTATTATCGAATGTTTTCTTCTTATCAATCTATTTTTTTGATGAGCTTTATCAAAATCGCTTTTTTTATAAGACTCACGACGTTCAGGATATATTTTTTCTATATTTAACGAATCTGCGATTTTTAATTCGTTGTTTTTAACCGCTTTAGAGTAATCTTTCGGTTTTAATCTGTGCGAATTCACCTCATTTTGAATGTGAAAGCTGCTATTTCGTGAGGTGCAGAACTTGTTATTTTCCAATATATTTTCGAGCTTTGAGCTAATAATCCTATATTCATTATATGACTTTGATATCAAATTTGATATTTCTTGATCGCTTTCAGTGTTTGGCTTTACAAGAAACTGGATTTCTGCTTTTTTAATAGAAAAAGAGTCATCGTTAAATAAATAGTCATTAGCTTGTGCAATTTTGTCGAAAATAAAGTCGCAGGTAGCGTAGTTTTCGAAAAATATAATTTCACTGGTCTCAAACATGTTAAATTCTATATTTTATTAATACAAGTTTTTAAATAATTTTCAATAATGAGTTTAATTGCAATAAAAAATCATATGTATTTAGTATATAAAAATTTTTACTGTTTATTTTCAACTGGTCTTTTCCCGTTAATTCGAGTTTTATGTTAATTAGTTGTTTATAAATTGCAAATAAGCTAGAAAAGCAGTTTGAAATGGATAGAAATATCGGAGGTTTATGTTCATAGATCGAATCCCTCCATTTAAGCATCAAATAATTATTATTACAAATAGAATCGATGCAGTTTAGATATTTGCTGCTAATGCTTGCCTTTAGTATGCTCCCTAGAGTACAGCTATAAATGAATATGGCTTGATATGAGCTAAAATCAAAATATAACAGCAATGATGTTGAAAATGTCTCTTTTTGGAGGCATTGATTGAAGCTTTGAAATAATTTTTTTTCATTCACAGAGCGCAATGAAAATACTGTTGAAAAAATCTCCTTGCTTAAATTTGAGCTACAGTCGCAAACCATTATAGTCGGGGTATTAAAAGTTTTAAAGCTTGAAATAAACGAAGAGCTTGTAATTTCAATCAAGCTTAGATATTCCATAAATTCAATTGGAATCCCAAAGTCGTCTATTTTAGTGTAGCTAATTTGGGTTACTTTTATTATAACAGTAGATCCAAGCTCTTTAATGAGGATATCAATGTAGCACATTTCAATATCTCCGAATGTCGTTATTTTAGACATTTTAGCTAGTATAGTTTTTGAAGAGTTTTCGCTTGAGTGATAAACCCTGAAACCTTTTCTTTGGCTAGGCCATAAGGGGTTCTTCCCTAATTTAGTGCTGTTTGTATTATTTAGAAAAACTATTACAGATGATTTATTTATATATATATTATACCAGTAGTCATACATCTCAGACATATTTGTGGGAATTGAGAATAGCTTGAAAATCTTATCCAAAATATTAATACTGATCTTTGCATATGGTTGTTCGGAGTTATGAGTGCTTTTAATTGAATTGTAAGAAGAAATTGATGCAACAGAGTCTGGTGTTGGTTTTTTAGAAATAATGTTACTCTCATCATTATTAAATTCTAGTGAATTATCTTTCAGCTTCAAAGGATAAGATCCTGTGTATTTTTTTTCCGGAATATGTTTGCTACAGCCATCGTATTCAGATGAATCTATCATACTATTGCATCGAGGTTTGCAGGTATTAAGACTGCAGATTTTTATAAAATGGAAATTTAATTTTCTGTAAGATAGGATCGACGATAAAATACTTTTACTATTGTCAGAGTTATTTTTTTTATTGTGTGTACCTTTTAGAGGAGATTTATGTTTGAAATTTTCAGAATTATTTTGGGATTTTGAATAGTTATGTTTTGAGGCATTGGAATCATTTAAAGTATCTCTTGATAGGGATTGATTAGCCGTGTCTTTTGGCAATAGTAGTTTTTTTACACAAGAATATTTGTTAGCAAGGATTTTATTTAGTGCATTAACTTTTGGATTTTTAGATTTGCTGTTAAACTGGAAATTATGGCTGTTTTTAGTTTCATTTGGTTTATTCTGCAAATAAGGATTGTGAATGTGGTTAATTGGTATTGAAGGCTGTTTATGAGTATAACTTGTAGTTTGGTCGCGCTTTGCATATAATTTCGAATATTCTGTAGGATAATAAATATAATCTTTATTTTCAGGGTACCTTTGCTTGCTGTTGTATTTGGAGCAGCTGGCTATGCTTAAGGTCTCGTTTTTACTTGAAGCTTTTAATTTTAAAAAACCAAAGCACCCGTTGTTTAAATTTACACTGTATTCAGAATCTGGGTATGGTGGTTTGTTGATATATTTTTCTCTGGAAGGTTCAGGATAGTTAGCGTATATTAAGTTGTTGTGTGATCCACTAGCTTTAACCGGGTTTAATTTAGATTTGTGATTTTGTTTCACAGTGAACAATAGTTCATTTTGAGTACTATTTTTAACAGAATTAATATCATCCGCGACCTTAATAGGAATTTTTCGACCAAAATTGAGCCAACTTTTAGATTTTTCAAAAAATGAGCTAATATTTGACAAGTCCATTCTGTTTATGATAGCAATTTTTATAAATCCAACAAAAACGTCTACTGTTACTGTATCTTACAGAGATATAAACAATTTCAAGATTAATAAGATAAAATTCTTGATTCTACAACAATATTACTAAATATACATAAATTTGTATTCTCCAATATGATTTTAAAAACAGCTTTTATACTTAATTATAACCTTGGTATAAGTGTCGAAAAGATGGGTTAGAATAGAAGCTAGTTTAAATATCTTATAACATAAAGCGATAATAGAGTGCTATATTATTACTTGCGGCTGTTGATATCGAATTTTTGATTTTTATTTCAGGTAATAAATATACTAAACCAAAATTACAATATTAGTTATAATTGAATCCGGTTAGTAATAATTATTTATAAATATTTAAAACTTTATTGTAAAAAGAGATTGAATATAGAAGAGAAAGACGACATATGACGGGTGTTCAAGTAAAAAAACACTATATTAGAAAGACCATGCCAAAAATGATTTTTAATATTCCTACCGTGTTTAAAGCTAGCCAAATTAATTATTCTAAAGTAAAAATTTTAAAAGTTTATGTAGGAATTACTATTTTCGTATTGTATAGAATTTATTTTAGTAGTAAGTGCATACAAGATATGCGATATTTTGTAATTGTGTAATTTTATTGTTAAATTTATGCCTTAATCTATATTAAGTTTTTATTATAATATTAAAAAACATTTATGGTAAGAAAAAGCATTTAAGAAAAGTATTTAACTTGAACTAATAGAATTTTAATTTTTTTAAATTTATTAAGCTTACATGTATATTCTTTAGTCATAGTAAAAATTGGTATAAGAATGAAGAATGGCGTAAATGTTAATATGGCTGAATTGATATCTTATTGTTTAATTTTTTGCAATTATTTGGCTATTGAATACAAGCTTTTTAAATGAGATTATAGTGAAAAATGCAAACTCAAAACGTAATTTTTGTAAAAGGAGTCAAAACTATAATCAATTTAAGACAATTCACAACGAAAAGTTTTTTTTTTTCCGGTATACTCTGCTAGCTTTTTGAAAGTAAGAATTAAATCTCGGAATTATATATAAGTGGTAGTTTTAAGATATGTAATAGGTATAATATAAAAAGAGTTATTATTGAGAAAACACGATTAATATTCTCAATAATTAATATATTAATTTGGAATGATGGAAAAAAAAAGTTTATGCTATAACATTTGCAGTACAAATAATAATAATCTAAATCAATTTAGCAAACTGACGATTTTTTTGATTAAAATAGAGAATTTATGATTAAAAAAAAAAGGAACCTAGTATATAGATTTCTGTAGTATCTTGAAATATTCTTTAAAGAATTTATTTATAGTCCATCTATTAGCTAAAATCAAATAGAGAGGGTTATAGACCTTGAAATGGACAAGTTATTTTTATGAACTTTAATGAAAAACACAGAAAAAAAAAATTAATTTAATGGAATTCTATAAATTAATCAAAATCTGTAGAATTTAATACATAATGGATAGTCCATAAAATTAAAATGTAATATTATTCTGCAAATTCTGCCAAAACTTATCACAGTATTTAAGATAATGTTATTAAAATCATAAGCTAATAATATTAATTGATGTACAAATTATAATTATGCGTTCATACGATTTAGTCGAATAAATAGTTGATTTTTTCGAATATCTATATGCACATTTTAGAACTGGATTGAAATGAAAAAAAGTGTTACTTGATTATGTAAGTGATTTGAATATACCAAAGCTGTTGCAGGAATCAAAATTAGATATGAAAATATATAAATTAACAGTTATTCATAATTTAATTATCATGGAATATGTTTGTTTTGGCTTCTATTCAGATAAATCTATTTAGTGTCATATAGTTCTAATGAAGGTAGGTTAGGTGTACATATGAAAGATATTTCTAGAAATATGTTCTAGCTTAGTGGTTAATGCAGACTATATATTGATATTTTTTTATGTAGTTTACTAGTCTATATTCGATTTGAATCTTGGATTTAGATATTTAGCATAAAAAAATGCAAAGCAAATTAAATATTTCTAGTTAATATCGCTTATAGAGTTTAACATCTAGTGAGTATACACAAAAAGTATAGTTATAGTTTCCAGTTTTTGAGTGTTGCTTATGAAGACTTTATTGGCAGAACGAAACATTTAAAAATGATCTATTGGCTATGTTGTCATTTTTTCATGAAGTTTTGTTGGCTTAGAAGTTTTGAAGCGCAAGTTCATTGGCTAAATTCAAGAAAAGCTGTAATAGAGAAATAGCGTTTTTTTAGCTATAGGAAATTTAATGATTTCTGAATTTGTAGCATTCAGTTTAGTTAGTGATAATGATAACTCTTTTGCATCATAAGTAACTTTCGAACTATCCGAAACAAAAATGGTATTGATATGTTTCTACTTCCACACGCACACGCACAGACACTAGATTAAGCCTTTAACTTTAACTTTTTTTAATATTTTTTCTCAGGCCATAGTATTAAGAATCAGGAGTCCTCTAGGAACCGAACGTTTTAATATAAACGACCAAAACATAACACTATCCGAGTTTCTTCAAGATGTACGCTTAATTTTATTTTACAAGACTTTTATTTATTTTGCTCAAATATTTTTGCTTGATTATTTACAACATTGATTTAGATTTCCACTCGATTCAAAAAAGATAATGTGGAATTGTATTCTGATGCTTCTTTGAGAAATTTAATCGTTGGACCAAATAGCGACAATGCCAAAAACACTATTATGTCACTTTGCTTAAAGTAATCACTTTGTCTTTAAAATCTTTCTCTAATCCTAAATATAATAAAGCTCTTATATATCCTATCCCCATTAATCAATGTTTAAATTATTATTTTTTATAGAAATGGTGATATGCTATTTGCAAAATTTGCCCAGGAAACAAAAGGTGATCCTAATTCTGACGATACTAATGTAATACAGAATAAGATATCACAAAAAGTTAATAAACGGACTCAATCAGAATTAGACAATCAATTAGAAAAGGAATCAGGATCCATACTTCGAAAATTCGATACTCATTTTTGTAAACATAACTCTTCCTCCATGTGTGAATATTGTATGCCATTAGAGCCATATAACCCCGAATATCTTAAAGAAAATAAAATTAAACATATGTCTTTCCAGTCGTATTTGCGCAAATCAATAAGCAATGCTCAGCGTGAATATGGCCTATCGTCTGGTCCTATGCCTAATTCTGTATTGCCTTTAGAAGAACCCAGCTATTTTGCAAATAAAAACTGCAGTGGTGGCCATTTACCATGGCCAGAGGGTATTTGCACAAAGTGCCAACCCAGTGCGATCACCCTTCAACAACAAGAGTTTAGAATGACTGATCACTTGGAGTTTTCTGATCCTCAGATAGTAGATAAGTACCTAGCTTGGTGGAGAGAAACCGGAACTCAAAGGTTTGGCCTTTTATACGGCAGATACGAGAAGCATTCTAGCGTGCCGCTTGGTATAAAGGCTGTGGTAAAAGCTATTTACGAGCCAAACCAAAGCAACATGCCTGACGGCTTGATAGTTAATATCGATTCAGCCGAGTTCATGGATGAAGTTAATAGCGCAAACTCTGTAGCAAGAGCTTGTAACTTGGAGCTTTTAGGACTAATTATAACTGACTTGACTGACGATGGTAGCGGGACCGGTAAAGTCGAGTATAAAAGAAACAAAGATACATATTTCATTACAAACTTGGAATGTAGACTAGCTAGCAGAATGCAAAATTTATTCCCAAACAAAACTATTTGGTCAGAGTCAGGTTATTTTGGAAGCAAGTTTGTGACTGCCATAGTAAGCGGAAACTCAG
>LSSN01001383.1:0-25546 GCA_001970855.1 Smittium culicis
AATATAATAACAAGTATGTATAAGCAAGTTTGGTATAATATAGAACGAATCTAGTAAATAGATATAATTACCGGAATGCAATCTAGTCAAAAATAAATAATAAGAATGATTATATTTTAAAAAATTTAGGAATCGAGTCGGATTCGAAATAAATTTGAGGTTTAGAAGAGGTTGAGGGATTCGAGTTTGAAGCAATAGTATAAGAGGTACTGGTTCTCCACCAATGAAAAGTATATAATATAAAAAGTATTTATTAAAAATTGAACTTTAGAAAAGAGAGAGGGAAACTATAAAATATAAAAGCTATTAATCAAATATATAAAATAATGTCTATGAAATAATCTGCCATCAATTCATTGGCCTATTTTTCTCAAGACTGATTCTATCAGTTACTATTCCTACTGGCTGTTTAATTGATCAAATATAATTAATCGCATTCGCTGGATTAACTATCATTTATGATATTGGCTAATCATAACTAGAATAGCCAATAACATCATTATTAACTGTAAATCTTTCAATACTTATCCAATTGACTCCAGAGTTTCTGTGCATACTCATATTTATATCACATTATAGTTATGAGTCTGTGACATTAGATGTGAATAATATTAATAAATTTGACGAATCATCAAAACTCACAAAGAGAAGAAAGGATTCACTATAAAAACCTGCATTTGTATTAAAAACTTTTGAAATATAACTAGGTTAATATTTCTTTGATTTTAATAATAATCAATTGATGATATTTTCTTTGTTGTAGCGCTTTAAAAATCACCGCTACGATTGAAGCATACTCAGATCAGATACAGGAAATCGACAATGTCAAAAATGCGGAATGGAATTTATTGGACTTCCAAGAGCCTGGCTAAACTCAAAATGACAAATGAATGTAATAAAAAAATTCCTTTTTTGCAAGTTCAGGAAGCGTAATACAACTCATGGCGTAATACTTGACTGCGCTATTTTTCACAAACTCTGGCTAAAACAATAATCAGTAGATATCATCCTCAATCCTCTTTAAAAGTAATTCTTCTCATTTAAATTATAATAAAGTATGTTATAGCTATTTAGAAAACGCCTTGTGTAATTGAGTCTAAAAAATTTAAAATAGCTAGCTCCGCGCTGGCGATACAGAAAATTTTTTGAGCTAGTACAGTCAATTTTTTGGAATGTATTTTGATTTCAGATCGCTTATAATATATATCATAATTATTTTAATACACGCTTGAACCAAAGAACAGCGGGTATAAAGGTGTTTGAGCAGCGGAAATGACTCGGAAGGAAATTTTTTAATTAATATTTTATAATTTTTTCCTACATTTTTGTAAATTTTATAACTGAAATTGTATATCTTTAATTAATTTTGAAATAATTCTTTCTGAGGGGTAAAAAAAAAAAAAATTACTCTATCTTGCATTTTTACGCTATATGTTAATATAAGAGCTTATAAAACTATATTTAAATTTTGGAATTAAAAATGCATCATTTACTTTTAAATATAAAATTAATAATTAAAATCCAAGCAATCGTAAAGAGCTTCAATTTATCTTGTAGAAATAATTCATAAATTAATGTAGTGAATAACATAAATTAAAAATTTTCTCGCGAAAAATAAATAAATAAATTAAAAATTAGAAAATTTCTCTTTAGTCCTATTTTTGAGCTATGGGCTGTTATTAATATATCAAATCTAAACAACTACATTCAATAAAAATAATTAGTTTAGCAGAAATTAAAGAATTATTTGTTTATTGTAGAATAGCATCAAATAGTAAGTATAAGTATAAATCACTGAGGTATTAATATATTCTTGTATTAAAAGGTATTGGATAGGAAAGGATTATAAAATTTCTCGTGCTAAAAATCATAAATTAGATTTTTATAGTTTGTATGTATTTTTAAAAATTTATTAATTATTAATATTTAAGCCTGATATAAAATTAATTAAATAAAGGTAATGGCAATTTTATGTATAAACATCCGTATTAAAGAAAAATATATATATATTGAGCTCGAAGCGAAAATAGGTTAAAATATCATTACTGTGTTGTAAAAATTTGAAAGAGCACAGATTATGATTTAATTTACTGTAATAAAAAATGAATATGATAATTATCGTTTCTATATATAGACGAATTTACTATATCTTACTGAATTTATAAGGTTGGTTGGGAAGGGGGGTTTTTTTTAAAAAAAAGTAGAAGGCGACATTTATTAGGTTATCTAAATTGAAATTAATTATAGAAAAAGTTAAAATTCTAGATTTTTTGAAGAAGAATTTGAGGAGGGTACCCTTCTTTCGTTTGAGCCACCTTCGATGGGTAGATGGTAAGTTTCAATAGAGAATTTTTTCCTTCTTAACTTGAACGCAAGGTTATTAGAGGAACCTCCACCAGATTTGGCTAAGATAGATAGTTTACTAGCGGCAGGGACGAGAGTATTTAAAGTAGGCAATTTGTGGATATGGAATAAGCCATGATAATCGTTTTGTATGTTAGAGGTATTGTTTTGAGAGGACAAAAGTTTCGTTGGGTTTGAGTATGAGCCTTCAAAAGAGTCAAGTTCAATTACGCAGTCACAATGAGATTGGATACGCTTTAATATAGAAGACTTGGTAGATGAAGATGTGTTTGCAGGGAAGGTGGCAGGAATAGTAATCATACAAGTAGAGTAGGAATATCTTAGTAGTCCTTTAAGAGCAGAAAAAAACTGGAGAATATCCTAAAATAAAAGAAAATAATTTAATGAAGTGAGATATAAGAAAAGGTTATAATGAAGTGAGATATAAGAAAAGGTTATAATGAAGTGAAAAATAAGAAAAGGTTATAATGAAGTGGGATATTAGAAAAAAAAAGCAAATAGAAGAAAATTTTTTGAAAAGAAAATTAAAGATAAAAAGGTTAACCTGTTGGGAAGAGTTTTGAAAAAAGGAGGAGCCCAGCGAGTGGATAGATATTCTGGAAACGTTTCTTGTGGTAGTTGGTTTATTTGGGTCGAGTGAAGAGTATCCGTTTTCAACGAATTGAGAGATGGACTTAAATAGGGAGAGGTAGGGGGACTTAGGATTAAGATCGAGTAAATCGAGAGTATTGATATCAGCAGTTTGTAATTCAGGGATAGGAATATTTTTGGATAAGTCAAAGTCGTGTGAGTATGATTGTTGAGAAATGCTAGGGTCGACCTGGGCTAGATTATTGTATCTCCAAGCAATTTTCATATCTTTTGAGACTGGAGGAGGCTGGGTTAAAGTGTTTTGAGAAGAAATTTTTTGAGGGAGTAATAGATCTGTTTTAGAGTTTATGTCAGGCTTAGCTACGAAAAGTTTGTGGTTTGCAGACACAGCCTGTGCTTCGAATATAGCTTGTAAAGTTTGAGCATACCCAGTGAATCTATCCTGGAGTACTAATAAGATAGATCCTATAGCCAAGCCACCACCTAAAACATCGTCTAAAGATGGGATTCCCGTCGATACTAGAACAAGAGAGTTTTGGGGGACGAATTTGGTGCCAGGAGGAAGTGCGGGAGAGGGAGGTAGTGCGGACGAGGAATTTTGGATTTTCCTAAAGCTCATTGCTGTTCTTATATACAAGAGATTAAGAGTAAAATTGATGGGAGGAGGAGAATGAGGACAACACAAAATGAATTCAATAAAAAAAACTCTAATAAGACAAAGTTAAATAATTTGGGAATTTTAATTTTAGAGAAACATTTATAGCACACAATTATAAAAAAAACTATCAAAAAATTATCAACTCCTATTGCTTAACTAATTTTATTCTTGCATGTAATAGGAGAAAATTATGCATAGTAGATAAAATCAATATAATTGGACAGAGCAACTACAAACATAGAAGATTGAATGCCTATTGGGCTTATAAAGTAAAAAATCTGAATTAGAGAGAATTATAGGTAGATTAGGAATTCAAGCAAAAATTGGTACCGATTATAGGCAGATCAAAATTATATATAAATCTTATAGAGGAAAAGAAACATCTATATGAATACTTATTGTGGAATTTTTCAAGTTTTATCAATTTTGATAGGAGAGTAAAAAAAGGGAACACAATAAAAATTTTTATAAAAGAGATGTGAAAAAATAGATTTTAATTAATAGATAATTTTTATTAAATTATAGTAACGATATTCCTAAACAAAAGAATATATATTTTAATCAATAGATAATTTTTATTAAATTATAGCAATGATATTCCTAAACAATAAAAAAAAATAGGTTTTTTTTTTTTTTGGATAGAAAGTAAAAGTAAATCGGAGTGAAAGAGTTTGAGATCTTGACGAATAATCTAGTAAGGTTTGAATTTTCTTGTTTGTTTGAGTTGGACAATTTTGAGTTTATCTTGTTGGAACTTAATTTTGAGAGAGTCAGCAGCGAGTTTATTATTTTCGCGTTGCTGGTATCTGTAGAAAGAGGTTTTGTGTATTTTATCATTTCTGGCTTTGATTTTGTTAGAGACGTATGAATTCGAGGAGAGGTTGGACGAAGGGGAGTTGAAGTTGGAAAGGTTTTTTAGCTTGTTTTTGTTGTGGACAACAGTTATGAAGCCGTCTTCGTCGGGAACATTCAAGGCAGCTTTGTGTAAGCGTTCTCTTTCGTACTGTTTTAGCTCAAACTTATTCATGTAGGAAGTCAAATGAGAGTTTAGCAAGTTTTCTGGTGGTCTGATACCTCTGTATTCAAACAGGTACTTTTGGAGCCCTCTGTAACTTGAAGGAGTTATTTCAGAGTTTGAAGCTGAGGTATCGCAGCTAGGCCAAACAGGAGTGCTAGAAAAACCAGAGAAAACTCTGGTAGCTTCAGCTTCTTCTAGAAACTCAACGTGGCAACAGCTGCCGCTTTTAACTCTGAATCCAAACTCAACAGGATATATATCTTGCTCATTGTCGTTTTCATTTTTAGATTTTTTACTATTGCTAGGCTCGTTTAAATTGCTTTTAATAGAGTTGTGAAACTCAGTTTGGAATATATTGTTTCCAGAAATTTCGCTGAAAAAGACATTTTTAACTCTAGCTAAGGGCTTAAAGAAAGCTTTAATAGTTTCTAAAGATGAGTCTGCAGGTATATTGACTAAAAATATGGTTTTTTGCTGATCGAAAGGTGTTTCAGTGTTAATAGAATTCGTTGAGGTGTGTTTTTTAAAGTATATGTAATGAATTTGTTTTGTAGAAGTGTTGATTTCTACAGGAACAGCGAGGTAGTCAGAAATGTAAAATGCTTTAGATTCATTTTTATTTGCTTTGCTTTTTTTAGATTTAGGCGTATTTGTCAGTGTATTCGCTAATAATGGAACTGTTGAAGGAGCTGAAGGATTTTGATTAGCCGAAGAGTTTTGATTAGTTGAAGGGTTTTTTTTTTTTGAAGAATTAGATATAGATTTACTTTTATTCTTTTTATTTGCAGGAGCCATTTTGTAAAAGTAATATAGCTCGTTTAGATATTAGGAAGTATGAGACTTGTTTGATTGAATAGGATTTCGATGTTACTACGTGTTTGTTAATTAGACAGAGGTGGAGAGCATGAAACTAAAATCTAGATAAATGGATAAATTTAAAGTAAAGATCTAAATAAGATTATGAAGTGCTTAATTGTTCGCGCTTATATTAATGCTGTATGATTTTTTTTTTTTGTTTTTTTAGCAGAAATGTTAGTTTTAATAGTTTGATTCATATAAAAAATAGTAAAATTTTTAATTGGTTCTGCTTCTATCCACTAATGTGCCGTTTTTTGTTTTTCGCTCTATAAATGAACACTATTGGCTAGCTTCCCTCATTAATGTATAAATAATTTTAAAAGTTTATGATCCGAACTAATAATTGGTTATCATTGTTGTTCATTGTGCAAATAGACGATCTCAATTAATTTATATCTTATAATTATTGGATCGTAGAAATTGTAAATATTATTATTATTAGTCAATTATAGTAGCACACAATATGATTATTGGCCACTTATAATTCATTTTTATCACACTCCTTTTTATATAGTATTTCTGTCCAATAGAATTTACGACAATTACCTGCAAATAAAAAAAATTTTAATTAAACAATTAGCAGTAATAATATAAAATTAAAGAAAAAATAACAATAATTAGCAAAAGTAAAAAAAAATAAATATATATTAATTACTACTCTTTGTTGTATTTAACTTTGCTTTAAAATGGAATTCAATAAATAACAAAAAGATGCCTCAAAATGAAAACCAATAAAAGATCTATCAATGCCCAAACTCAATCACCCTATCGATCAAACAACCATCTTCAAAGCCCTTCGATTCCCACTACAAAACACTCTAAAAGCTCGAGCATACCCATCCATCAAAGCCGCTCAAAATCTCTTTCAAACAAAAATGTAAATATCAGCAAACTCAGAGAGGCGAAAATTAAAATATGCCCCGACTGCTCTTCAAACCTAAACACTTTCATGCTAGATTTAAACTGTAAACTAACTATGTGCCCTGAAAAAAACGTATTTTTTTTCCTTTCTTACTTTCTATTCGCTCAAACTTATTAAACTTTTTCAATATCATTTCTCCCCCTTACTTTCATAATATTTTATATCATCCCCCCTTTTTATTTTATTTTAGTGTTCCTATCCTTTCAAAGATCCCATTTTCTCCTCTCTACTAGAATTTGACCCAACTAAGCCTAGCCTGTTAGATTGCATCAAAAGAACCAAACTGAAGACTCGCCCCTCTTTCAATTCCCATAAAAGCAATACCACCTCTGATTCTACTATTCTCCCAATCTTAGATATTCCCAAATCTCCTTCTAACTACAACATTGAGTATGACCATAAGAATTCGATATCCAATAACAATGATGTTGTAGGCCTTATTTGCAATTCAAAAGCGTCATTAGCTCTACAAGATCTCGATACTATTAATAGCTCTCCAACAAATCTTCTTTCTAATCAACTTGACTACCCTTCCACCAACCTCGAAGCACCTCCAAATTCTCCAGCTTCTATTCACCACTATTCTCACCTTATTGACGACATTCTTTGCATGCCTGACTTTACCTCTACTTCTGATTCTACCTCTACCTCCACCTCGTCTTATACCTTAGATGCTTTTTCATCTATAGGTTTATCCACTCCCCCGCCCCTCACTCAAACTCCATCTGACGTTGAAACTGAGTCTTTACTCGACAAACTTCTTATCCCATCGACTCCTAGTGACTGCAACATCGACATTTTAGAGTACCTCGATCACTATGACCAACAACAATTCCACAGCTATCCTCAATCCCTAAATCATCTCCAATATAATCAAAAAAATCCTTCTCTTTTAAACGCTCATCAAAATTTAAAGCTCACAAATAGCCTGGACCTCCACCATTCAATAGATAAAGATTCGAATTTAGCTCTTGATCAAAATAAAAACTTATCCACTAGCCAAACCTTCGATTATACGCCTGTTAGCCAAGCACTGAAGCTTCAATCCGAATTTTATTCTGACCAAAACATACATTTCAGCTCTTTCTCTAATTCTGCAAACCATTCTCTCTCCATAGATGATCTCCTTCTCTCCCTTCAATAATATCTTTACTTCCTCCATTACACCGTAGAATTTTTTATACTAATACTCCAAATAGAACAACCTTTATACTATTAACACCTTAAACCATACTGCATTTCCGTTGCCTCCAAACTTTTTTTTTATTTAATCTAAATAAATATCAAGTTAATTTATTATGTAAATTTTTTATATTAATAAATTCCAATTCATAGATTTATATACACATTTCATAATTCTTGAAAGAATTTAAAATTTTTTTATTCCTCAATCATACTCGGCGATAGTTTCTACTTTAAACTATATACAGTATCAGCTAAATCATTATTTTACAACCAAATAACAGTAATTGTAAATTAATCTAAAAATTATTTATTGAAATGTAATATAAATAAATGTTTTCATCACATAAAATCTTCCCTTTAATTATCGGTATCCAACAAGTGCTCTGAAAAAACTTTAACACGACTGAAATTAGAATTTCAATTAAATTAACGGCGTTATATCATAACCCATCAATCTTAACGAATATTTCTCTTATAGTTAAAAAATGGTAGCTTATATTGTACACATTATTGACTGAAATCTAATAATCAAAAACTTTAATCTTAATATAATTTATTTTATTGGCATAAAACTACTCTTTTGTATATATAATCATAGACCACCTTTACTATAAATAAATATTTATAAATCTTGAATTCTAAAAAATTTTAATCCTTGATCTAAAATACTTTATTACATCAAATTTCATAATCTAAGAAATAATATTCCAAAAAAAATTTTTTTTTTTTTTTGCTTAATTAATTACTTATCTTTCGAATTTTAACCTATTGAATTCAGCTACAATAAAAATACCAATGCCTCACTTTAATCATATATCAAAATACTATAATTTAAACAGCTTCAGGAAAAAAAATTCAAGATTCTTATTTAAACAGCTTTGTAATTAGTTGAAGGGCTATCGAACTCTATTTTTATTTAGCTTTATTCGATTTTATTACTAATTAGAGTTAATATACCACATTCAAATTCACATTTTAGCTTTCAAATGGTAAATATAAGCTCATTATATGTAATGCCCGTTGGTAAAATCAAACTTTTCCATTTATATTGCGGTCATTTTGAGATACTCATCTTAAAGACCTCGATTTTTAGGTAACATTTAGTAAATCATTTATCATTAAATAATAAGATATATTAACTTATCTCTGAACACAAAGGTTTATTATTATAATCTCTATTTATAATGACCAAAAAAAAAAATTTTAGTTTATTTAAATTTTTATTAATTATAATCATCTATTATTTAAATTTTTGTTAAATAAGACAATAGAAATTATTTAATAGTAGTCTATCATATGTAATCACTTAGTAAACTGAATATATAACAAAAAAAAAATTACTCTAGCAGATCTATAGCTTTTCTTTTATGTAATATACTAAGAATCGAAATTCTCGGGAGAAAATTATCTACTATTTAAAATTGGCAGATCATAAATATTCTAAATGTATAGAATAAATTGAACAAAGAATAAAAACTGCTATAGCTATTACTATCATAGTCTAGAATAGTGACCTTGAAAGCTAGGTGTAAATAAATTTATTGAAATAAAAGTTGTTTAAAAAATAAGGGAATAAAGACTACACTAGGTTATTGAATTTTTGAAAAGAATAAACTTTCATGGAAAGGATTATGATGTCTTTATACACTAAAATATTAAACAGAAGCAATAATGAGTTGCTGTATTCATTATTAAATGGGATTATAGAGACGAGAAAATGGTAATAATTTTGTTTATGTGGAGTAATTACAATTTTCGATAAGAGATTATGACAATAAATCATTAATATGAAATACTTTGCCGTGTTTAAATGGCCTATGTAGTGAACTTTTATAAGTACACTCAACTAAAATTTCACGTGACCTTTCCCTATACTTGTTCGTGGATAGTTAAAGCGACGTTCGTCGATTCCACAGGAAGGTCATGTAGAAGCAGGAGGAACCAATTCGTCAAACATCGTTTGAAATATTCTCTATGCATAACCCCAGCGTTAGACAACAATAATTATCTCAGCAGTTTAGCGGCTTATTATAGGAGGACCAAGTCGATCTTTCCCACGTTTAGGTAAGAGCCTATTTTTTATTAATCGTGTTAGATGTAGGCTCTGACTAGGAGCTCAATGATTTCAACAAATTCAATTTTTTTGGAATGAGCTTAATTTCATGACAGCTTGTAACTTCAGTCATCTAGCCTAAATGAAGCAAAGCCTGGGTGGATCTTTCGATTAGTATATTGATACTAACCTCCATAGGTAAGCTGATAATTATTCTGGCGAGGAATTTATATGTATAAGGATATTGGTTTTTTATATCTTGTTCCAAATTTACTATTTTTTAGTATAATTTACCACATAATCACATTTTAGTTTTCGTAAAATAAATTCTCTTGATTTATTAAAACTAAGGATTATATCTGAATTTTGTGACTATTTTTATATTTTTTGAATTTTTTAATATGTTTAATATTTGACATTGGTAAAAAAAAAATTAATTACTAAATTATATTAAACTTTTTAAATTTAATTTAACTTGAAATTCACGGTTCAATAAAAATCAGAAAATTTCTTATTAAAATTCAGATTTTTTCATAAGTAAAGGGCGTATAAGTTATAAAGTTTTTTTATTTGGCCAATGACAATTTAAATTCATCATTTAAATATATTTTAGCATTTTAATCTTACCTTGGGTAGAGAGAGCTCTAAATTCGATCTGTGAACTTTCCATATTGCTAGTGGATCAAGAAATATTGCATTAAGAAAAAACTTAATCAATGATATTTATCACTTTTTATATCTGTATTGTTAAATTTATGTTATTAATACAAGCCTGATTAAGCAATATTAGTTCAAAAATTTAATTATCAGCTTCCAATACTGTTTTATTCAAGGAAATTCTTAATCAAATTTTTATTATTACCTTTGCATAAAAATTGGTTACACTTGTATCTCCTTTGCACATAAAGATACCATTTATTAAATTTCTAGGCATTTAATGTTGCTCGTATTTAAAGCAACTAATAATTATTTATTATTTTTGCATCAACTTTAGTTTTTTAGATTTTTGTAATAGATTTTTATAGTAAATACATTTCATTCCAGTTTGTATCTAGTATTTTTTCATTATAATTATTTTCCAAAATTATTTTTACACTTTTTTATTTGACTGTTATATTTTTTAATATTCATAAAAATGAATCTTTTGGTAATTTAATTTTGTTTTCAAAAAATATTTAATTTTGATTGCTTCTAGAATATCAGATCGGTTTATAATTTTATGACTATTTCCAGTATCTTTTATTTATTTTTTGATGCTATTTTCTTAATCGTAATTATATCCGGGCTCTGATAGAGATTTTAGAAAATGCATTATAACATTATTAAGAGCTAGTCTCTTTATTATAAGAGCCATATTTACGAATAAGTTTTAATTCAGGTAAACTGGGGATAAATAATACCAATACGAATATTAATAAATTGTGAGAACTTACCTAGAGAAAAAAAGCAATGAGATATTAAACATATTATACGACTTTTTTTTGCACTCTAGGAAAGTAGCACTTAAGTACTGTAATTATATGAAGTTTCTTATTAATTTTACTAACTAATTTTGATTAGTAAGATTTATAATGGATTATTGAAATTAACATCGTGCATTGTTAGACGCGCAGTATATTTTACTTTTATTTTAAAATCGAGCCACCACACTAATTATTGTATATTTATCTTTGTTACTACAAAATTTTTGAAAAAACTTTTTATCAATTTTTTGAATCTCGTTTTTACCGATGGATCTTGAAATATTAATTTATATCTAGAGATTCTAATAATATTTTACAATTAATTTTCAAAAAAAAAAAATTATTAATATTAATTATCCCTTTTATTTGCAACTTTTTTAAAATCAATTAATAAGTCTTGTAAATTTTTTTTTACTTTATGATTATATTTTCACGAAAATTTGGCGCATTTCTTCATTATATATTTCTGACAAATTTTTAATTTGAATAATTTATTCTTAATACATTATAGAAAAAAAAATTTTTTGGGATTCGAATTCCAATAATCCAATTCCTCCACATTTTTTGTTAGAGTATTGTATGACACGGTATTTTTCCTATTTTTCCTAATAAACCCATATATTTCTTTTTAAAATTTAAATTTTTTTTTTTGTCAAACAGTATAAAATAACATATTCTATAGTTTAAATATTAATATTTCATTTTTTAGCATTACTTTTGCGCATATTTACCTTTTTCTATCTTTCTAGTTATATGTATATGTATATAATTATAACTATTTTTTAAAGTTCCGCATCTTGATTTACAATTTTGTCAATCCAGTATCTAATAAAGTTATAATCCTAGTTATTCATAATTATCTTTTGGATCATTCAATTTTCCTAAAAAATTTATTCGTTCGTCAACGACAAATAATTTTAATAATTCAGATATGCTTGAGTTATTTTTAGCCCCAGATTCATTGATGAACAGCTTCTGATTTTTTTTTTATAATTATATCATCATTATTTTTTATGAAAGTGCAAATTTCTTTTGGTTAAGGGCGATTTTTTTGGTTTCATTTATCTTTTTCTATATCTATTTTATTTTTCAAAATTATTAGCATCAGGTAGATTAAAATAATCATTGCCAATATCGACAGTAAATTACCTTACTTCAATATTTTTGATATTCTTATAACACTTGTTAATTTTATAATTTTTTGATTCTTTGTTTGTAATTTTTGTGTGAATTTTTTATTGTTTAAATAAATTTCTGAGATATTCAAAATTATTTCATGCACATAAATATATACTATCATTCAAATTTATCGTATCTATCTCTTGATATAGCTGTATAAAGTTCTTCTTATTCATTTCTGGGTTAAAATAGGATAATTAATATAAACTTTTTCTGCAGCTTGTCACCAAGATTTATTGAAATAATTTTTTTTCCGCAAACAATTAGAACAATTGGTCTCCGGTTTAAAATGTTTTTTATAACAACATTTTTTTGGAATCATATTAATTATTGCGCCTATATTTTAAGCATTCTATTTTTCAATTTTTAGTTGGTTGTTGAATAATTTTTATAAAATTTGAGATACCTCTTTATATTTTTTAAAAAAGTCGTATGTGTACCGATGTATCATGATTGGATATTTTTGCCTCAGCTTTTGCTGGGTATTTATTCCAGCTAGTAATATAAATAGTGATACAGACAAACATGATAACTTTACCCTTGAAAATTTATTCCAGCCAGTAGCATAGACACTGATTCATACAATCATCCCTAACGCTTTTGCTGTGGATTTTTCCTTGTTAGTATTTATTCTACATTATAAAATTTATTATAGCCTGAACCACTCCTATGTTTTACATGTGTTTTGCACAGAAGCAAAACACGTAAATAGTTCGAGCTTTCCCTAGTTTTTTTGATCTCTTCATCTGACAACAATTATCTTGTGTTTTCTGGTCTTAGTCTTAGCTTTTGCCTTAAATCTTAGTCTTAGTTTAAATAGATTATAAATTCTTCTGCCTAACATAGTAGCACCTAGTTTACTCCTATCTTTCTTTTTAGTTGATATTTCCTGTCTTATTCCTTTCGCTCTTGCTATTAATCAATCTGTTCTTCGTGATTTATTGTTTGAACTTACATAAATTACTTCTTTTATTTATTTCTCACTTATTGGCTTATCTTAATATTACAATTGTTTATAAGTAGTCTTTTTTTTTTTTTAGTTCTTGAGCATAGCTAGCATTATTTCGCATCTGATCCATCTATTCTAAGTAAATTCCAGTAAAAATAGGAAAGAATCTCTTCTATGCTATTATCTTCATTAAATACATAATTTTTTTTGTATATTAATTCTTCAACATTAAATATTATTCCATTTCATATTATTCGATTAAAAAAAATCTTGTTTATTTTCGCCTTGTTCGCTTCATTCAGGTCTTGACCTAACTATTAATTCGTTTAACCCTTTCAGAGGCGGTAGGCCATTTTTGTCCATTTTAAGATTTTGCATTAGCGCGAGGTAGTTCAAAAAAAGCCTACTAAAATTTTTATTATCATTAACTTAGAAAAATTATTCGCTTAAATTTAATTAAATTTTATGCCCCAGTTTAGATAGCAAATCAAATAATTATTGGATTAGTCAATAAAAAATCAGTAAGAAAAAATAAATAAAGACTTTACTATTCATTGGAGAATTTCAATAACTCACTAAGCTAATTACATCCATAGAAAAAAAATATGACCAGAAATTCTCCTGGGTAAAAATTCTGAGGCTATAAAATCCAAATCATAACGCATATACAAAAGTTAGATTTGAATAGAATACATTTTGGTTTTCAAGATATTTATAACCGTAAAATTTAGAGAAAACAAGTTATTGTAAAATATAGCTTTTTAATTATATATTTACCCCAGTATCAATGACAAAACTATGTATAGCTCTAGATATTATAATTGATCTATATATTATTTAAATTATATAAAATAATAGAATATAACAATAAAATTAAAAAATAGATAGATAGATATGAAACAAAATACATTGTAGATGATAAATTGAATTAAATATAAATTCAAAAAAATTTAAATTTAAATTAAATGCAATAAAAATCCAAGGTTTGAACAAAATGATATAACCAAATAAAAAAAATAATGGCAACTATAAAGATATATACTAATATATTTTATATCACTTTTTTCAATCCGTGTATTTTAGTGGAGCAGCAGCTTTTTTTTGCGTTAACGCTCCAGGTTGACACTTTTTTGAGCCAACCATTGTAAAATATATAGTATACTCTTAGAATATATACTAATAAAATTTATATCACTGTTTTCAACCTGATAATTTTAAGTGGAGCAGCAGATTTTTTTACGTTAGCATTCAAGGTTGGCGCTTTTCGAAAACAACTATTAGATCAATATTGAAATTATTTATTTTTATTATACATGTGAGATTCGTTGAAGATTGAGATTTTTTTCTATTAATATATCGTTTCGATTTAAATACACCTACTGCTAAAGTTTTTTTTGAATTTACTTAAACTGGATTCAAAAATTTTTTCATTAATTCAGGCGAATCCTTATTAAAATATTTTATTTCATGAGTAAAATATTACATCTCTTTATAAATAAATATTTTTATAAATTTAAATAATACTCAATACTAGTGTTAGCTCAAAAAAAAATTTCTTTTCATTAATTTTTTTTAGGCATTAGATATTTTATTTAATTTCTTTCATCTATTTATATATGATATTATATATATATAATTTTCGTTTATATTATTCATTTTTGGTTTTGTAGCTAAAAAAAAAAAAGCAAAACAATGCAAATTTATTTGTTTAAAGTGGATTGTACCATTTTCGTATTTAAAAATTCGTAATTCATTTTTTAATTTTAGTGATTTGGAATAAGATATAGGTGGTTTATGTTATGATAATAATTATGTACATAATTTAATTTTTAAGTGAAAAATCTATTAGTCTTGCTAACAGATGCTCAACAATAAATATAAACCCTTTGTGTAGACCAAAGCTTCAACAATTTATATTTAGCAATTTTTTTGATTAAATTAATATTTTAGTCAATTCTGGAGAGATAAAGTTATCAATGAATTTTTTTTTCTTTTACTTATGATGCTACAAAACATAAAATTCTTTTATTCATATACAGGCATGTTTAAAATAGTGTATAGCATATCTAAAACGTATGGATAAATATGCAGAAAACTTTCAATAAAGCTCTTAATCTTTAGGGGTTTGATTTAGGCAAAGAGAGGAGGCTTAAAAAATTTAAGATTTCAAAAAATTGTACATTATTTTTTAATTAATTTACTGATTTTTTTATTATGATTATTAGATTCATTGCCTGGTCAAGCTCCTGATCAAGCTCCTGGTCAAACATATTCTACCAATTTAAAGATTTATTATTATTAATGAAATTTGACATTTTGCTCTAAAAGCTATTGAATATAAATAGAAATGCGCATTTTTTAAAATATTTACCTATTGGTTAATTCATAAAACAACATAAGCATTTTAAAGCTCTATTTTAGAGAAAATTTGGCCCCTGAAAGGGTTAAAATAGTAAATTTTAGATTTATAAGGTTGATACTTTATATATTAAACCTATAATTGATGCATTAGTGTTATTGAGATTAATTACTTGGTTAGAATCTAATTATATTTGCTACTAAATTTTTATAATTTTTTCCAAAATTTACGATTTTTTTTTATTTCATCTTTTCATTTTGAAAAATTATGTAATAAACATTACTCTCAAAAAAAAAAAAAGATATTTAACATTTGATTTTATTTTATCGATACGTTATCAATCTTTATTCTTTTTTTTTCCCAAACATCTTGGTAATAAGTTTAAAACATGCGTCGTTTTTTTCGTTATTTTAGTTAATTTGTATCTTGAGCTTTTGTAATATAGTATTGGGGATATAATTCATTTAATTTTCTATAAAATTAGTTTAATTATTGGGATCAAATTTTTATCAATTAATGATAAGCTTCCTCTAATTTTTTTATAGAGTATAGAATTTTTGATATTTTTATAATTGATACCATGAATTTAGAGTATCTACTGAATTAATTATCGATTGTATCGTTTTCCAACCACTTTCATTCAATCTTGTATCCATCTATGCAAATAGTAATTTTATAACAAATAGTTCCCAAAAATTACTAGTTTGTTTATAAAATTTTGGACTTCAATCTTTGAAGCTATCTTTAAAATTCTTTGAGCTATAGAATCAGCTATAGCTTGTGTATTTCTAATTTGAACCAAATTTTAGGATTTATTTTCATTATTCAGCCACCTTCGAAATTTTTATGAATTTATATAGATATTTTATCGATTTTAATAATATTAATTTACGATTCGTGAAAATACATTAACATCCACAAAAATTTATAAACGTCAGAATTATATTCTAGTTTAGCATTTATTTCTTAAATTCATACTATTTCCTCATTCATGTCATTTTTAAAGCACTTTTAAAATTTTTTGGAGTATTATGATATTTTGGATCTCTTTGAAATTCGGTGATACTATTTTTATTTGTGTTTTTTGCATACTTTATATTACATTATTTTCAAGTTTTTTGTTTCTCTGCGGTATCCTTATAAAATTCGAGGCATAAACGGTAATTTATTAAATGTTCTATTTTAACTTCTGATTTCATATTCTATTTCGATTAAATTATTTACACTCAACTTAAAAGATGTTAATTCTTCTAAATATTAATTTTAGATATAATGCCTTTTTTCCTATTTTTTTTTATACATTTTGTTATTTTTAGAATCTGGCTTTTAAGATTTGTTTAGAAATTTTGATATTTAATATTTCTATATACTGATGAATTAAGCTTTTTATTCTAAATATTATTTGTTAATAATGTGATATCTTTAGCTGAGCGTATGATATTTGCCTCTTATACACAACCTATATTATGGAAATATTAACGAATCACTTTCCCGCTTTAGTTAGATTATTGGATTAAAATTTGTTTTAAATAGAAAATTTAATTTTCTTCATTTCACTTAGCTTTTTTAGTTTCTTTTCGATTTTTGTAATTAATTTTGTAAGAATTCATTCTTGCAGCCGCATTGTATCTAACAATCCCAGGTTGTAAAATGACCAATGTACCAAAAAATTACCACAGTAAACGCTACATCATATCTCCAACGTTTTAAAATTACACTATAAATAACTTTTACTTTGCAAAGATATTTAAACGACTGGTTTCCCATCTCATGGAAAATCAAGTCGTTTATTCTGTGATAACCTCCACTAGTTTCTTATTTCTTTATTTCACCCTTTTGTCCATTAGTATTAGTTAAATAAATATATTAATTCTCTAGCTTTAGTAATCATCTTTTATACATTTTTTCTGTATTTATTCCAATTCGGATTATTTAAACTATTATATTTTTATACGGCTTTAAAATCTCCTCGTCATGATTTTTTTAGGCTATATTCAGTAATTCTTTCTAGAAAAATCATCAATTTTGATATATATGCAGATCCGAAAAGATCAAATCAACATAATACTGAATTTTTTGTTGCAGAATTTGATGTGATTTAAGCATAACTGGTTCTGTGCTAATTTTAATCAATAAATTTATATTTTTTGAAAGCTGTCTCTTTTTACTCGTGTTTTAATGCTACAATGTCAATAACCTCAACTATATTTTAAAATTCTTTATTTAGGTTACAACCTAGTTTCTAAATTGTGGGATTGCAAAATGATGGTATTTTGAGTATATTATTCTCTTTTACAAATTCATATATTTTTTGAAATAGTATTTCGTTACTTTTAATTTCAATATACCTTTATTTGACATTCTTTACATCCTCTAGGCTTCTGAGTTTTACAAAAAGTATTTATCTCTTACAGTCCATATCTGGGTTCGTTGGGATATCATGATGTTTACCTATGATTTCTCCTGCCCAGATTTGTCATTGATTGGCACATCTTTTTATCACGCAACCTAAATTTTAGATCTGAACTTTCAATACTAAGGATTTTTAGCCTGATTCAATTTCTCTGAATTAATCCATCCGATTACCGAAACAGATCTGACTTTGCTATCTTTGTCGTGTTTTTTGAAAACTCTTATTTTTTCGTACAGCGCTAAGTTTACTATTTTTGCGATCGATGCGTAGGTTTGGGTACCATTTTGTGATCAGTACTTGGAACTGAGGTCATGGCAAATAATTATCCCTAAATGACTGTTTCTTGTAGTAAAATGAGATTGCGGATTGGATTTTTTTCTATATATTTAGATTCCACCCACTATCGTAATTTTTTTCGAAATATTTTATTGGATAGTATAAATCATTTTATTATTTTATCGAGGATTAAAGGTTTTATTTTAGTGACTTTTTTATGTGTTATCATTAAAATAATGTTTAAAATGTAGTTAGAAAAAAGAGTTCATTATTAAAATACTAATTAATTATCTAGTAATATATTGAAGTAAAGTTATTCAGCTCAAAAAAAATTTTTTTTTGCATTATCATTCTGGATAAATACAGCTAATTTCTTAAATATAATCGTACTTTGCTCAATATAGATTAAATAATCCTGTGTATATTTTAAAAAATTTAGCCTCTTATGACATATAATAAATCTCTGGGTGAATAATTAAGTGTAATATAGAATTTATGTGAAAAAATAAGATTAAAGCTATAAACGATATTATATAGCATACATGTTAAAATAAATTTATCTCGTTTATAGCTAAGAATATTTAAAGTTTATATACACGTTTTATATCAACTTTTCAGGCACAAATTTACACAATAAGCTATGTTTTATATATTTATTCGTGATATTAAATTTTACATTGTGAAAAGCAAAGCTCTAAATAGTCAATACTATTTATTTCTTCAGCTTGGTCTTTTTAATTAAACAGAATAACACACTATTTCTAACGTTTTTTAATGCAAAAAAATGAAAACAAGCTAAAAGTATGTGATGAACAAAATACATGGTACAAAAAAAGAAGATTAATTATGGAGGCAATTAATGATATAGTGAAAAGGAAAACACATTTTAAAGAAATTACATTCCTTATCCACCACCTGAGAAAGGATTAACCTGTTTACTTTAGTTCTTTCACAGTGGTAGACTACATTTGATTCCCCAAATATATCCAACAGTGTTCAATTAAAATCCTTTAATTCCAAGGAATTAAGAAATATTGGTATATTATAACATAACAGCAAATAATAAATTTGCTTATAAATCACAAACAAAACATTAAATCGAATCTTTTAAAGAGCGTTGGACAGGGAAGGGTTAATACTTTAGGCTGAATACTTATATATTGAATGTAGTTTGATGTATTTGACAGATCAAAAATGTTATACCTCCCATATAAGGGTTAAAATAAATATATCTCAATAATTGCTAAGAGTAATTAATGTATAAACTGTCCAAAAATAGTACTGATATACACTTTGAGTTAATTTCAACTCGATTTACCTCATTATGGATAGCTCTCAAAAAGATCCAAGCATACTGATTCGCAAGATTTTTAAAAGATAATTATTACTTGCTGAAAATAATGATATATCCAATAATCATGTGAGCATCAGAGTAACAAAAATTTCATGTAATATAGTTGGCTAGTTAATGAAGATATAATTTAATATTACCTATGAAAGTATTTAGCTGTGAAAATTACTTGCATAGATTTTTTAGTATAGTAGTTATATTACAACACCAATTTCAGTTATTTCTTGCTTCTATACTTTGTATTATACTTTTATTTCCTTCTACCCTATCTTCTTCATTCACGTGTTGTTTCTGTGGGCTTCTTTGCTTCATCGTGTGTACCTTCTTTTACTTCCCTTTATTTTTATGAATATCCGCTCCTTCGATTATATTTTAATATTCCTCTCTCTATTGAGACCATCGTTTTCTTTACTCGACAAGCACTTCGAAAATGATCCTTCTACAGTCTTTCATTTGACTACTTACGGTCTTTATAATGATGCTTTAATCGATATCACTCTCGGAAATATTCTCCTCTCTTATCCAGAAGCTCCTGGCCACCTGTCCATACTGGCTATTTCGTCAAAAAATCTATCCTCTGTTCCGCATCTTCTTAGAGGGATAAACTCTTGCTCTTTTTCAGAAAACTCTCTACTTATAGACTCCTTGTCAAAAAATACCTCATTTTTACTGAACATCCCCCAAAACGCCGATTCATGGTCCAAACTCATGATCCCGAATTCTTTCAATAGCGGATGGTGGTCTATATACCTTTTAAACTGCAAGCCTCTAACTTCAATTAGTTTTTGGTCTAGAATTAATATTTACCAAAGACCTTCACACAACTTTTTAAGCGCTGGTCAAACGTATACTCCGCCCTTATTTTTACTAGCTTCAATAATCCAGCATCTAGTTTCTTTATACTATCTTTTTTTCCTCGTCAAAAACTCGAATCATCTAAAAAACATCCACATTTCAATGTAATCAATCTTTTTTTTTTTTTTTGAAAAATTCTAATTAAATCTTATTCCCTTATTCATTTTTGTCGATATTAGATTCTTTGTTCTGCTATTCCTTGGTCTCGAGACTAATTTCTACGCTGTAACTAGATTAATTCCCAGTTCTATTAAAAATTCTCCCTAATTAATTTTATTTCTATTACCGATTTTTTTATTAGGTCAAAACCATATTTATGAGCACAGGAATCGATGCCATTGCTTGGAACGTTGACAGATTTACCAGTGAACTGTAAATTTTCATACCACTATACTTTTTATTATATACACTTTAAATGTAATTGCACCTCTAGATTTAGATTCCTTTTCCATTGCAGCTTTATCTCTTCCCTATTCTTCTCTATTGACTTCTTGAGACCATTTTTCCCCTCAGAGAAATTTTCTTATTTTGTTATCCTATTAATATCCGCTGTATATTTAACATTATCTATCTTATATTTTTCTACTGATATTTAATCTTCTTTCCTTTTCCCCAAGTTTTAACAAGCTTAATCTTTCAAACTCTTTTCATTAGACTGTTATTAATTACACACATTGGCTTTCTTCGAATCCGTTGTTAGACCCTGAAAGATTTCAATTTAGTGGATACTTTATCATGTTTATAAACTCTCTTTTTATTCTAGCTTTGTACAATTTTCTCACCTCGTCAATTAAGAATATTATCCCAAAAACTGAAGCTTACCAACATTGTAAGAGTCTATATCAAATACTTATCTTTTATTAAAACATTTTTGCTGCAGATTATGCCAGTTTTGATCTTTATACTAATTAAAATAAAATATTTATCTACTATTAACTTTTTATAGTGTGCACTATTAAGAACGTATACTATCTGTATGGAAGAATTTTTATTTCGGTTCTTGCTTTTTACTCTTATGGTTTCTGTTTCTTAAACTTCTTGTTTGTAAATCTAAACTACAAATACTCGCCTTTTATTCCAACGATATTTTTCTATGCATTCCTCATATCAATTCAGATTACAACTGCAATGACGTTTTCAAAATCTTTTAAAAAGCCTAAACAAAAACCACATGCTCCCTCCATTCACTACTAGTAGTTATAACCCAATAATTAATTTGATATGTTCTAAACGATATAACATATTCCTGTTTTGGTACGTAGTTAATTTTCCGATCCTTTTTCAACCAAAAATAATTAAAAATATTTTTATTTTTCATATAATCAATATATGACGATTGGTTTTTAAGATTATTTATTGAAATAACTAAAAAAAAATTAATTATTGAATGAAAATTTAAACTTCTTTTATTACATGGTCTGATTTATAGTCTCCATTTTTAATATTTTTTATCAAATAAAAATATTAAAACAATTCATATTAGAACGTTTTTATTAGAAAAATATCTATTATATCTTATCTAACTTAGATAATAATATATTCATTTAATAGAACAACTAACTTTCGGTATAAATATAAATTTTTTTTAAAAAAAGTATACCCTATTACAACTTCATATAGATATCATACTTATATTATTAATAATATATCCCTATTATCTTGTAAGCAATGGGATAATGAAATAAAATAATACTTATTACTTTTAAAACCTGTAGACTATTTTCAATTATCCAAAATTAGATAGCTTTATTCAATCAAGGTATACTAATTCAGAGACTCATTCGTATTTTAGATTCATATACAATTGCAGAAAATAACAATCTGCCGGTATTTTAGTAGTTTATCTTTTAATTTAATTTACGTTATAGCAAAGCGAGAAAAGACTAAATCAATTGGAGGAAGCCTATGGTTTAACTATTTGTTGACCATTTAGAGTGTATTGAGCAGCAAATAATGACCATCGTGGCGTCTCGAATAAAAATTTATTGCAAATTTAAAAATCTAGTGGTTATAAATTATTTGAATATAATAAAAAGATATTTTTAATTGAATTATTAAATATAATTTATAGATACATTCAAGATCATTACCTCACATTGGATCAAGATGAACTAGTAGTACTACGAAAATCTCAATACGTGACGCGAAAAGCTATTTATTTTTCGAAAAGCATAAACACTTTACTACTTTATGAAATTCATAAATATATTGTACAAGTGTGTCACTTGAAAAATTATAACCCAATAACTAGCCACATTAAATATTAAAACTTTAAGTATGTCGCAAGCGTAAAAAGTTGTCGAATCGCTATTTTAATCTTTATGCCTTTCGTAGGTAGTAGAATATTTTTAATATACCAAATATAGTAAATTAGATTCGATAAACATAGTACAACTACAAGGAAAATACAATCATTAGCTTATAGTAAAATATTAGAATGTAATAAATATGTTTATAAATAATAAAAATTTCAACAAATTCATTTTTTAAAAGTCTGTTGAGCGGGAAAGGGTTAAGGAGCGAACAATCTTTTTTTTTTTTTTTTTGTATTTAGTTTAATTAATTAATGAAATAATAAAATGATATGTAAACTCAGGTAAAAGTAAAAGTGTTTAAATCAAAGATGAGACGGTAGGAGAGGCACAGTTAACTATTGTTAAAGGTAACTTTCCCGTAGGAGCGAACACTCATATTAAGTTTTTAAATTCATTAAAAGTTAGACTAATTTAAAATAAGTTTTTATTGGCCGAAAAAAATCTAACGATAAACTATTGTTATAGTAAATTGACTTGTTATTTTTTTTTTAGCTATGGAATTGGCTAAAATTGGCAGTTTTAAATGAATACAACTTTTCGGAAAGTGTTAAATAATCACTTAAAAAAACATCTAAAGAATAAATTTCATTTGTGGTGTAAATTAAAAAGCATATTATTCTGTAAACTACACTAAAATCTTTAATAAAATTGCGCTGATACGGTTTTTGAATAAACATCAAAAATTGCCTTCATCTATATACAGACGCAAAGAGATCAAGTGAAATAATATCATGTTTTATTCAGAGCCTTAAATTTGACAAAAAATAATATCTATTCTTAATTGGAGATTAAAAAAACTCAATAACAAGTTCAATCAAATTCTAACAATAGAAAGAAGTTCAATAAAAATAAAATAGAATAAAAAATATTAAGTAATTACAAAAATAATTACAAAAATTATGCATAAAATAGAAAAAAATATGTCTTTATGTGGATTAGAATAGAAAAGTAGTGCTTTCATAGAAGGTTGAACTAATTAAATTTTATTATTACTGTTCTATAAAAGTCAAATGTATTTTAAAAGAATCAAAACAAAAATATCCTGCAAATATTTTAACTTGATCAATTTGTAATGCGAACTTGCGTGAAAGTATTGATTTGTATCAGCGTTTTTTCGGATATATAATATATATCAGTGTCCTGATAACTATTTAATAATCAGAAGCGTATGAGGTTAACTCTGTTTTTAATAAAATATGAAAAATGAAATAAGTCGTCGGAACTGGCTATGAGCCGCCTAAACTTTTTAGTCAAGCTAGAATTTATTTAATCTCTGCGAAACTAATGCTGAAATTCTATTTGGAAAAGATCTCAAAAAATAAAATATAAAATAATCAACAAAAAAAAAGTGAGTAAAACTTGTAATATCCAATGAATATTTTATGAATTGAATTTTTTTTCTTAAACATATAAATATATTAAAAGTGATAGAAATAAATTCATATATTTTGAACATGTTTTAGCTTTTCGTGCTTTATTGTTATATATTATTTGATTATAAATTTAATAAAAATTATCTACCAATATCATATTACTTTTGTAAAAATAAAGGCCATGAAAAGCATCAATGTCTATAATTAATTTTTATCAAATACCATCATAATCATTCTTTCGTAAAAATGATTATTCACATGAAAGAAAATGCTTAAGTTGGGCTTAATTTTAATTGAAACGTATTTTTTTATATCTAAGCCTTTATAATAAATCGTAGTATAAATTTCAAAACAAATTGATTAATAAATTTATAAATTTGCTAAAAAAATCATTTAGCTCAAAAATTCTCAGCTATATGCTAAAAAATGCAAAATAAATTATTTTATGAATTACAGTTTGCTAAACAGTGTACATTTTTTTGGATTTTAATAAATATAAAATTTCCTTTAATTGATCGATTGTGACTCCTACCAAAAAAAAATTATATCTCAATTTTGGATATCTTTATTTCTGTGATATTTAAAAAATTTATTAATTACTAATACAATGTCTAAAAAATAATTATTGGGGTATTCAATATATATTCTAAATGTTATTTTAACAACTAAAAAAATGCAACACGAAGAATAAAGATTTCTAATGATTAATATAATATCCAGAAAATACTTTTAATATTTGTCGAAGAATGATTTCACGACCGATTACAATGAAATAAGCTATATTATAGTTATTTTTTTTAATCACGGAATTTTATTGGTACAATAAAAATAAAAGATAATATGTGGTAACTATATTAAAGATAAATGGATAAGAAACTGATGAAAAAAAAAGAATTTTTTTTTTTTTAGATTTGCTTTGTGAAATTAAATTTTTCTTGAAATTTCGAATGTAAAGAATATCCGATTCTGCTGGACAAACATAAATAAAACTTATTTTACAAAGAAAAGAAGAAAGAAAAAACCTATGATACACTACCGCATAAAATGAAATAGAACAGTAATAATACTAATAGCAAGTGAACAAATAAATAACCTCCAAAAAATACCAAAGAGTAAAAAGTAGTTGAATCTTAAATCTGGTATGTCTATATTCTTAAAAATTTTAAAAACTGAAACTAATCTAAAATTTTAAATTTTAAACCTTGATTCTTAGTTTTTATTTTTATTTTTATTTTTATTTTTATTTTTATTTTTATTTTTATTTTTATTTTTATTTTTATTTTTATTTTTATTTTTATTTTTATTTTTATTTTTATTTTTATTTTTATTTTTATTTTTATTTTTATTTTTATTTTTATTTTTTT
>LSSN01001384.1:0-13496 GCA_001970855.1 Smittium culicis
ATTTAAAAGTATACAAAAAACTAATAAAAAATATTAAAAAAGTTAAAAAAATAATTTTTCAAAAGACCCCCCTCCGCCGCTCTAGCAGCTCCATACCCACTGGAGATTGGTTCAAGAAGTTTTTGATGTCTTTTTTTAGATTGTAATTGGTCTACTAATTTCATTTTCTGTTGCGTTTATTTACAATACTTGAGATACAAATTCATATATTTTAAAAAATGCGCGTCACCATTAGTTTCATTCTACCAAGAAAGAAACTTATTACTGATACACTTTTTACTATCTAGTATATTTCATATAATTTTATTTCATTTATAATTGGAGTCTTAGTATAAAGAAAAAATATTGAAAATATCATTTTGGCTTATCACTTTCTAAAAAGAGCTTGCGTTTTGATTCATTAAGCTTGATCTTTATCTAAAGAGTAGTAAATTTAAGAAGCAAAATAAGTTTTCACTTGTATGCGCCTCAGTATAAAGTCTAAAGTGCAATTAAGAATTAAGTGAGGTACGCGAGTAGGGCTCTATTCACTTTATTTGAGGGTGCTATTGGTGAGATTTTTGGGTTTAAACATTAGTATTGGTATTTTTCTGCTCACGTCATGCAGTTGGTTTATGAGAAAGGTGCCGTTGTATGCATAAAGATATGTACATTGAAAAAATAAAAATAATTAACAGTTATTTCAAGGTAACAGGTGCTACTATAAAATATAATCCGAGAATTTATGGCATCCCAATATCCGTCATTTATATAATTTTTTTCTTTTTGTACAGTATTTTTTGAAAGTAAAGGATTCTATATTTGGTTAATATTAATTCTAAAATCTACAATAACCGTTGTATATGGTTTTTGTAATCATTATTAGTATAAATAGATAAATAGATATACAAGGATATAAGCAATGTAGTTTTTACTTACTGTTATGTAATTCTGAAATCTATATTTTTTCAAAAGGGCATTTTTTATACTATTATTCGTGCTTTAATCTAAGCTAACTTTTTCTTCTTGGCTGTTTCAGTCTTTTTTAATTCTTAGTTATAAATAATATTCTCAATTGTAAACTTAAAACTTTTTTTTTGAATGTATATATATTTTATTATTTTTTGTGATCCATTTTTTAGATGTTGTTAAATTTGAAGTAATTAAGGCTACTTTCATAACTTTAATATTAAATTTTTGTGTTTGAATATACTTTACTAACTATAAATGCTAGATGAAAAATACCAATTAAAATATAACATAAATAAAATATACATAAAAATTAGTATTAAAATTAACGCCACAAATATTTGTACATGTGAGTATACACATTTACATATATTTTTACTTCACACTGCTGCATGTTTGAAATTTTTAATACAGGTGCATCTATATTTATACTATATAATCGCACATGTTTTACTTATTTCTAAGCAATATAAATCTAAAGCATATATAATTTTAGTTTTGATTTTCTATTACTATTATCATTATCATTATATTTTTTTTACTTTCATTTTTAATATTCGTTCTGAATTTATTTTCATTAACTCCATAGTATCTAGAAAAAGAGCTCAGATATAATATTTATTCTTAGTTAGTTTTTGCATTATATTATATACTGTTAATATCAACGTGTTTAGATTAAATTTAAAATTTCTGGGAAAAAAATCATCACAAAACCTTCATTATAAATTTAAAGCTTATAAGTTTAGGTATATTATTCCGTTAATTAAAATCATAGAATTAAAAATATCTGTAAAAAAAATTTATTCCAGAGATAAAACCTTGGAAACATAATTAGCGAACTAAAGACTATTATGTGAATAAATTGAACTTCAACATAAACTTTGATTTAAAAATAGGCGCCACTAAACGCACAAAGTAAATAATTGTATCAAACTGCAGCTTCCAGAATTCTCAGAATCAATTTATATGATATTTCAAAATTGTAAACTACCAAGTGTAAACCTATTTTCCTCATAATTTATTATATAACCTAAAAATTAAAAAAAATGATAAAAATAAATGTATTCTGATGAATAATTAAGTTTATTATAGACTAAAATATATTAATACATACGAGAGGATAACTAAAGCTAACATTTTACCTCGAAATTCGAGAGATTTTTCCACAGCAAAAATCATAGGCTTTATAGTTAATATTACATTTCTTGATGGAGTATGTCATGATTAGATACACACTTAGGGGAACTAATGCGTAATTGTTATTTTTTAAGCCTCATATATCTTTTAATAATTCATGTATTATAAAAATAACAATCAAAAACAACTTTATTAAAAGTAATTGTAAAAATTGAAAATTAAATTAAATTAGAATTTTCATATACACTCATAAATTACCTGCTTTAACCCGATATAGTTATCATCGAATTAAGCGATAATAAGATATAATATATTAAATTATGCTATCGATAAGGCTTGTGGTTTAAATTAAAGTAGCCATTTAGTTTTAACTTTTGTAATTTTTATTATTTAAACTTTTTAATTAAAATAATAATTACATATTATTAACCGTGAATAATTTTTTAAATAAAATAAAATTTTTTAATTAAATAAATTTCGTTTTTAATTATTCAGAGACTATGGATATCCGTCAATTTTTTTTTTGTCTACCGATCTTTCTTTTTAGCCAATTCGAATTATGATTATAAAACTTGATTATCCTGATTTTTAAAATAATAAAAAGATAATATATGAACACGCTTTTTCTTTTTCAAAAAGTTTGAATCATCAACAATAATATAAAAATAACCACTTACATAATTCTCTTAAAACTATCTTTAAATCCCTAAAAAATCAAGCCATGCAATCCAGGTTTTTATATTTATCTTTGGAGTTTTGACATACTGTTTCCTTTGTCTTTGGATGATTTATATAGGATATAGATACGAGATGTAGCTCATTTCAAAAATTTTGCACCAAAGAAATAATATCCATTTCGAAAATCATTTATTTTATTAAACTTTTAAAGATTATTCCTAAATTGGATCAGAATTAATAATCTAATTGTGTCAATTTTCTCTTGGATAAAGCCAAACACTCGAAAAAAGATTTACTTTTACTTTTAGAATATTAATCTTTTATATCTCTGGTAAAAATCATTGACTGAATTAAAAACTAATTGCGAAAATGCTTCAAAGTGGCATAATCACATTTTTATTTGATCAATCAGCGATCAAATATCTACCAACCGAAGATTACCCTTATCTTTTCCAACCCATTCGATTACATTTTCCTTTACCTTACCGATCACTCCACCTGTTCGTTTCATATATATTGATAGCATAATCCTTACTATAAAGTTTATGCTGTTACTTTTTTTTTCTGCCATTTTATATTCTTGTATTGGTATAATAAATTTATGTTACTTAATACTTGCTAATAAATAAATATTCAGCGCAAATTATACTGTTTAATAAATTTTGATATAACAGAAGGGAGGGTTTTGTTAAGCGGAAATACTTTCGCTTTTTATACTATTTTCCTAACAGAAAATGGTGTTAAAATAAGGTAAATAAAAAAAAGAAAATAACACTTTTAGCATCAACTAAATTCTTGCTTTTCATTATTTGAATGTGCGCATGAACATTACTTTCCATGCAACTGATTCTAGATTTCAACCCTAGAATCACTTAACTCTGTTCACAAGTTTAATTTATTCTAGTACCCTAGTCCTTTATACACTTAACCTTTTAGTATCAAATAAAAATTCTTTAAAAATCTCTATCTTGACACTAAGCTTACATTCCAGTCAAAGCTTTTCCAGCAAAATAAAGTAAATTAATTTTTCCTATTGCATAATAAAACTTAAAAACAGTCGGCTATTTTTTAACAGTAAGGTATTTAGGCATTTCAAACCAATATTGTGCGGACATAGATTAGATATATGAGATTCCATGTTTAAAGTCATTTCTAGCAACGTCTAAAGCAGTATTGAGAATACCGTAAACTTTTTTTTTGAAACGTGGTACCAGCGATTATTACTTTTCATTTTTTTTATTTGACGGTTCGTTTCATATTTATAGTTTCTTAAGCGTCAGTTATCTAAGTTTATTGCGTTCCAGTTTAACCTTAATCCTTCTAATTCGCTGAATATAATCTCGAAAATCCACAGATATGATTTAAAAACCATCATTATGAGTTAAAATACTGGTGCTAGAAGGGAAGTTATTTATGAATTACTGCGAATCCGAAATTGTTACAGGATAATTTCCATTAATCAATCTAAATTATGAGTATGGAACTGCCAGAGCGGCGGAGGGGGGTCGGTTGAAAAATTATTTTTGTAATATTTTTTTAACTTTTTAAATATTTTTTATTAGTTTTTGTATACTTTTAAATTATGTTTAATAAACTCTCTGAGACAAAAAAAAAATCTAAATTTCGAATCGATATGGAAGTTTTCTGATTCTGAAAACGAAGGTTATGGCTTTCTAGTTTCCATGAAAAATTCGATACTACCAATACTGGAAAAATGATATTCCATTTACTGCCCTTTATATTCGTTTTTATACTTGATATATTTGCTCAAGTTTTCGAAGCTTTATTTGTTATATTTTTTTTGATGATTTTATTCTGAAATTATTTATATTAGTTGGTAGTACTTTAACCTTCAAGCCTCAACATTATACTCTAAACTTTTGAATATACCTTAAGCGCCCGAATTTCAAAATTTTATATTGCGTGGTTATATATTTTCTACGCAACAACCCACTGAATGATTATTTACTATAAATTTTTCTACTGACTCATTTTTCTTATACGAAGTCTTCAAAAATCGCGTGCAAACAATTATTTTGAAGTTTAGACTTTAGTATACTGCATAAGTACTGATAATCGTTTATAAAAGTAAACTGTAATAGTCAATTTATACGAATAATATAAAAAAGTATATATTTAAACATTGTAAGCCATATTAACAAAAATTATCTTTATGTGCTCGTGCGAAGAATTTTTTATTTTTTTTATCTAAAAATACAAATATCTCGAAATATTTGGCTTATAAAAGTGTGAGCATCAATAATTTCTGATTTTATTAAATGTAGATATAAAAATTTTCCTAGCATTAGTTTTAAATACATAAGTATTTCATTGATTGTATAATAGTAATTTGTAAATATTAACGCGATTATTATTTTTAAAAGCTTTAAAAATACAACACAAAGCTTTGATAAGAATAAATCATAATAATTGGGTAGAAAAAAATCATGAATATAATATTAAAAATGATCATATAACTCGCAATTATTTTTGTGATATCTTGGCAAAAAAAAATGTCTTGGGGTTAAGAATAATATCTTCGAATTAAAAAAAGGTGTATTTGGTCAAAAAAATATCCTGTGATTAACAGATAGCAATAACTTTAGTATGAGCCGATGGATTTTTATTAATTTCTACTTAGAATTAGGCAAACGTAGAAATTGGTAAAAAATTAATAGAAAGTGTCTTTACGCTAGAAAGACTATGATGTAATGCAAAAAGCTTTGCTTGCCATAGACTTTAATATACCATTGTTGTAAATAAAAGAGAAATTTTGGTTAGTATATGGTAGGGAATTACTAATGAATTTTGAATAAGAAAAGAAAATGTTAAAAATGTATATAACAGGTTGGTATGTGAGGAAGGGGTGGGGTATTATAGTTGTTAACTTTTCTTTTATTAAAAAAAGCAAAAAAATAAAAAATAGAGTTAAGTTTAGTTGGGTTGAGAGGGGGGTGATGTAAGCTATACTAAATTTAGATGCTGATGGAGTCTATAGTATGTCAAAGAATAAAGAGGTAAAACGATTAGCAAAAATGAGTTAGGAAAAATATAGTAGTAAGAAAGAGAAGTAGAATTGAATTATAATATGAAATGGGTAAGGTAAAGAATGGATAAGATGTATAATGATAGTTAGTGTAAGAGATGATATAATTACCAGTCAAGAGTTTGTCTAGCTTAGCAATTTTGCTTGATACGGACATATCGACGGTGAAATCACCAAATTCGACGACCATACCACCGATGATTGAAGGGTTGACGGTGTTTACGATTTCAAGTTGCTTGAAGTTTTTGACCAAGTTGCGAGAACCAACAATATCCTTGATTTGGTTCAAGGACTTGTTATCAAGAGGCTAAAAATAAAGAACGGGGGGTAGGGAGGAATGTTAGTAAAGTTAAAGATATTTAATAAGAGATATAGTAAGATGAGATAAAAATAAAAAATGAATAAATAAGGGGCTTACAGCGGCGGTGGTGACTTTAACAGGGACGATACCTTTGTGAGCCTTCATGAGATTTGAGTATTCAGCGATGATTTCGTGGATCATGTTGACACGGTTGTTTTCGGCCAAAAGATTGAAGAAGTTAGAGGTAGTTTCGCTTAATCCAGGGAAAGAGTTGAGAACTTTTTCCTTGACGACCTTACCGGCCAAGGGTGAGGACAAAACTTCGTTGAGTTTGGCGTTTTTTGACATTTGTTGGGATAGTTTGGTCAAATCAGTTTCGACTTTATCGAGCTGGTTTTTGGCAACAGCAGCTTGGAAGAGGGCGGTGGCATATCTGCCTTCGATACCATGGAGGGCTAGAGGAGCCTAAAAAAATTATATTAGTACGTTAATAAAAAGAAACTTTTTGCAGTTTGAAAGTAACTGGTGCATAAAGTGCTGGAGAACTTTTTGGTGTGTACAAGAATTAAAAATCGGGGCAAAATCTTAATTGGATGAATAAAGATCTAATGAATTGTTGATGGTGGAGTTGGGGTTTGAGGGAAAGAGAGAAGATTACCTTGACATTGGCGGTGGCGTATGAGCGGGAGATGATCTTTGAAGCGGACTTGGTAGCACGGAACATTTTATAAAAATATACTGTTGATTTATTTTAATGATAGTTTTAAAAAAAACGGAAATCAAAAGCTAAACAGAACAGATTATGTTATTTATCTTTATTGCTGAACTAACTGACAAAATAAAGTGAAGCAATAAAATTTAAAAAAAAAAAAAAAAGAGTTCAGGCTTAATCAATAAGATAAAACGCTGATTAAGATAAAGAAAGAAGATAGCAGCAGCCTGCTCGCCAAGCCGGGCCTATCACCATCATCATAGTATTCAGCACACCTATCAGTAACTATAACAAAGTACCTGACACAGAAATGAGAGGCTCACAGCGATAAAATTTTTTATTACTATTCATGAGAAAAATCTATTCGCTCGATTATGATAATGCAAAATTCTTGGCAAATTATCAGTAGCTGACTTTAATAAACTAAATTATTTGTCCATATAGGAACATCGCGTATTATCAATATCTGTCTATTTACCAATTATAATACGCGAAAACCTAATTACTTGATGGCTATTATAGTACATATTAGTGAGAATAAAAATGAAAAATATATTGGCGGCTATGTTATGCTGGACGTTGATTATAAGTTTAGTTCTCATGTATCGAATAGGGACCAAGTTCGAATATAGATAGTAGTATCGCTAAGAGTGCCTATTTGCTAGAAATAATTAGACAGATAAAGATTCAATCTCTTTGCTTAGACAACAGCTGAATCAAATTTGTTGTATTTTGCCCTAAAACAGGATATTATTAGGGTACTAAAGTTATGCTTATGAAAAATAGATTTTTACTGCGTTAACTCTTTCAGCTACAGTCGTCGCTAAAAACTCAACCTATTTCGTTTATTAATACTAAATCTTTATTGAGCGCTATTTATTTGCCTAAAGGTATATGCTGGCCAATACATTCTGGGAATCCAATATTGTATTTTTTTGACAGTTATTGGTTGGATAGCTTAAACAGTTGTGAAATGGGCTCGTATCTCTGAATGATACTAAAAAAGTGTGTAGCAATTTTTATTTAGATGGCTGGCTGTTACGACCAATAATCATTTGATGGTTTGTAGCAATACCTATCGGTTGGCTGAACAATATTTGATCATAGCAATCCAATAATATAATAAGAAGCAAGTCTTCGAAAGTTGGATTTAGATTATCAGCGAGAATGGTTGGCTAATCATTTAGATATATGATTTTATTGGACACTGAACTAAATACTCTGAGCAGGGCTAAAAGTTTGTTTTTAGAGGTTATAGACTTTATGGAATGGCAAAATTAGCAGTTAATTAAAAATATAGGCTTTGATTACTTGCAGGTATATTGAAAGCTACAAAAACTGCTTATTATTTACTATAATAATCCTAAAGTTCCTGATTTCGAATATCATACTTTTTTTTTTTTAGTCTATAGCGATTAAGGTACGATTTATTATTTTCAATTATCGATATATGTATTTCAAATATTTATAACAAATTTTATTTCCCTCAGACGCTATCAAAATCATCATTTTGCAGCTTTGATTGAGATTCAATTCATAAATCAACTCCACAATCCTATGATCGTTACTCATAGTTTAAAAATAAAAATCTATTATCCTTACAAAACAAAAAAATTAATAAAAATAACGATTTGAACCATTGCACTTTTTATATTAATATCTAACATATATTTTTCTTCCACGACAATATTAACAAAATATAGGATTCTAAAATAAAAAATACGAGAATATGACAATTCAAAACGATTGGGCCTCTGAAGCTGCCAAGTATACAATGATCGGTGGTGGTCTTGGTTTGCTTACTAGTGCTTTCCAAAACGCCATACAAAGCCATCAATCCGGTGCCATGGGTGTTTTCACCAGAACTGGTAGCACTATCGGCTTCCTTGGTTAGTGCCCCCCCTCCCCTCCTTTAATTTTTTTTCAAAGATAATTTTTAAACACCTCATAATTTTCTTTATACATTTAGCTGTTATGGGTGGTGTCTTTGCCGGAACAAGAGGTTTGTCCGCAAACATCAGACAACAAGATGATTACTGGAACACTGCTTATGCAGGTTGCGCCGCTGGCCTGATAGCCGGAATGAGAAGTAAATTCGCTCACATAATCAACTTTTAATAATGTTTTTTTTTACTCTTTACAACACCCCTAATTCCTCCTTCCTTATTCCCCTCTTTGAAAAAAATAGAAAAATCTTTACCTACAAGCATTGGTGCTTGTGTCTTCATGGGCGGTTCCTTAGCCACCTACGACTATTTGGGAGGTCTCCAACCAAAAATCACTGAACTAGCTCCCGATGAACGCCAAAAATATCGCGAATCGTTGCTCCCCCCTTCTAACCACAACTAATAACTCCACCCCCTTCTATCTCTTTTTTTTTTACCTCTTTACTCTACGATCCAATGTTTTTACAATTAATACAATCTCTTATTTCAATTGAATAAATCCCTTCTATTTCACTCTTTCCTTATTTATTCTATACTTCATTTCAATGGCAAAGGTCATTACTTTGAATTATTCCAAATTTATTGTAATTAAAGGTTAAAACTAAAAACATTACTATCTAGAACAAAAAAACCAATCTGTTATTTATCTTTATAGACAACTACTATCAATTAATCTAGTCTAAAACCATCCCCTTTACGATATCCGCTTCAACAGGCTCAGCGTAATACCCGCTTTCATCCTTAATTGTTAAATCAACATTAACCGATTTCAAAGCATTGATTATCCATCTAGGAACTTGTTTACCAAACCTCTTTCTCATAAACTCTCTGATGAATTCTGGGTACTTGTCCTCCAATATCGCTACTTTAATCGATCGCATCAACTGCATCTGGAACGCGATATTATGAATAGATATCAAGTGGCACCCAACTGTCTCTTTAGCTACTACACTGTGCAAGTATGACCTCGTATACGTCTTGCAAGTCAAACAGTCGCAGTTCTCATCGATCGGTCGGAAATCTTCTTGGTACTTGCCTGATCGCAATGGCATCGATCCACTCAACACCAATGCATTCCCAAACCTCTATTTTAATTTATAATAAACATTCAAATTATCTCTAAAATTAAATACTAGTACTAACATTTAAATATTTCCAGGGCTTTGGAAAATATAAATAAAGGATAACATAATTATATTATTTTATATATTTAAATTAGTTACCGCCGTTCTTGTTGGGAAAACGCAGTCATACATGTCAACACCTAAAGCGGAACAAACTACTAAATCTTCTGCATATCTATAAAAAAATTAATATTATTGTTTTTTAATAAATGAGAGCATTTAATTTTTTTTTCTTTTGGTACTAAAAACGTCAAATTTTAATCACCACTGAATAGAGGATGTAGAAGAGAGCAGTATATTAAGAGAAGAGAATAACGGAAGAGATGAGGAAAAAAAGGCTAAATATCTTTCTTTTTAATTAGTACATAAAAATCTTACCCAACTCCCATACAGTATCTTGGTTTGGCTTCAGGCAATACGTCAGTACTTATAGATACCATTCTCCAAAACAAATCTTTAGCTTCACCTCCACTGAGTCCGCCTATAGCATAACCTGGTGACTCTCTCTTAGATAATTCTAATAAATAGATTTTATTAAAAAAATGAAAATAAACATACTTTAATTTGCATTAATTTAATAAACGAGTCATAACGATATTTGTGACTTTGCAAACAAAAATTCGTAAATATAAGAATAAGAATAAAATACCTTTAGCTGACTGAATGCGGAGTTCTTTGTCCAACCCGCCTTGAACAATGGGGAATAAGTTTTGCGTAGACGGATTTTTGTGGGCTTTAATGCATCTGTCAAGCCTAGTACAATAAAATAATAAGTAAGCAAGTCGTCTCTAATAAACGTAAATTGCTTGTTTAAATTTTATTTTATAAAAGGAATCTATACCATCTAACTGAACGGTGCATAGCTTCTTCAACCCGTGGTCCTGATACAAGCGATGAAACTACATCATCCAGTTGCATTATAATATCAGCACCTATAGTATTTTGAAAGTCAATTGATTGTTCTGGTGTTAACAGCATCTTTTTCCCATCATATGGGTTCTCAAATTCTACTCCTTCCTAAATTATATATAAATATGTTTAGTGGTTAACTATTTACTTTTAAAAACATTTTAAATATAAATTTATACCTCTGTAATATTTGCCAGCTTTAATAAAGACACCATCTGGAAGCCACCGCTATCCTATTGATTTAAAGATTAAGAGATAGAAAGAAATGTTAAGTGTAAAGACTAAAAATATATAATTGAAAAAAAATCATTACTGTTAAAAGACCTCTAGGCCAGGCCATAAATTTATGTAATCCTCCTGCCTTTTCCATAATATCTTGACCCGGCTTACTCCCCTATTAGAAAAGCAATGATGAAGCATTTCGATTATTGGATATATTCAAATAACTAAGAACTGGGATAATATTTAAGTTAGGCAATAAATAATAATATCTTACTAAATGATATGTGTTTCCTAAGATAACGTGGCAATCTAAATCCTCGAGCTGCTCAGTTGTTAGGCCCTTCATAGTGCCCATAGTTCCAACAGGCATGAACATTGGTGTTTGTGCAGTGTAATGTGGTAATTGCATAAGAGAAGCTCTTGCTTTTGTAGTAGAACATCTTGCATAAATAGAAAATTTTAATGCTGGAGATTCAGACTCAACCAATGGGGATTTTGAAGCGTATAGCTCATTAAGTCTATTCTTTTGATTATCCATCTTGATTCTTTTTTTCAATGGAGCTTCTTCTAACCCAGGTGTTACAGATTTTGATTCGCTTTGTTGGGAGATTGTCGATAGAGGCTGCATGTCCATGATCCGTAGAGGTTTGAATTTCGAAAAATTCTTATATCGAGAAATTAAAGATATTCGGGTAATTTTGAAGTATAGAATTTTAGTTTCAACAAAACTTAATTTGCTTTTTTTTTATTAAGACTAATAAGCAATGTTTTTTTTTTAAACTCGAATGCTTTGTAATAAATTGCAAGTCAGAAATTTTTCTTTAATAAAATTTTTTTGGTAAAAACTCAAACTTATTGAAATTGAAGAAAAATGATTTGCTATTTGATAATTCTCTAAGCCTATAATGCTTAAGCTGATCAGCGAATCATATTTGTACATTTTTTAGTTATAAATAAAATGAGATATACTAAGCTTAAACTGTTGGTATAAAACTTCTCCTACGTTATTATTAATCGACAAAAATGGAGCTTTTAAGAAATACCCCGTTAAATCGATTTAAAAGTGGTATACGATACACTTTGTTTCCCAAGAGCTTTTCGACTTTAAATGTAATTACCTTAACCTATTTAAACTTATTTGTACGCTTTTCTCGTTCCTAGCTAAAAAAAATAGGGATGTATAATATGCTCAATTTATCTACTTTGTAATGTATTCATTCTTTATTTTTTGCTGCTATAATGATTTATCATAGCAAAATAGATATAAAATTTTGTTTTTTGGGTCCGATAACTTTTCTATCAAAACTTTGAAGGAATTGATCTCATATTCAAGTACTGTTTGCAATTATATACAAATAACAATTAGAATATTATACAATTAATTGTCCAATATATTTTGTTACAACAGTTACGAATCTGATTAAATAAACATTTAGTCTTATTGGCATACTAAACAAAACCATTCTCTCTTTTTAGAAACGCCAAAAAGCAAAGTAAAAAGGATATGCGTCGTTACTCCACCGGATCAATTAACTGGAAGAGGTCACAAAAATCTTACAATAGGTATCTACCTTTTTGATATTTTTTACTTTAAATAAATTGAAGATAGCACTTTGTTTAAAAAAAATTTTTTTATGATTAAATAATAATCAAACTAGCACCACTATCTATATTTTCTCAGGAAAATGGGTTAGATACTATTAAAGCTCCTCATAAAACTCTGAAAGGTTGGAATGTAAGAATAGCATTTTTCCTTGTTTATACAGCTACAAAGGCCCTATAAATATCTTTATGTAAACCCTAATTATTAAAAATACAAATGCTTTTAGATACCATTGATAGAAAATGGTAAAGAAAATACTAGCTATGATTTAGCTGTGGTATCAAGCTTCGGCTATTTCATTCCCGAAGTACTCATTAACAAATTTCGACTTGGTGCAATCAATATACACCCATCATTACTTCCAAAGTAAAGTCTAATCCGAATTATATAACATATATGTGTATATTTTACTATTAAAATCGTTATACATTTCTTTTCTTGTAAAATTTATTTTTTTAATCTCGTTAAAGTTCTAGTTTATAATTATATTCTTCAACTTTATCAATAAATCATAAACTCTAACGTATTTTATCATAAATTTTATAGATATCGGGGCGCTTCACCATTGCAATATGCAATTATGAACGGCGATACTATAAGCGGCGTTTCGATACAAAAGCTTCACACCAAAAAAATTGATTGTGGAAATATTTTAATGCAGTCACAATATGTAAAAATTCCCACCTCACTAATTACTCGCAATTGTTATTTATTTATTTATATGTTTATATTATTCCTTAATTGATCTAGGATATACCTCCAAATATTTTTAAATCTGAGCTTGAAGATAAACTTGGAACTCTGGGTGGCAAATTGCTAGTTAAAGTTATTAAAGATTATGAAAATGTTTCGGTAATATTTTACTTATAT
>LSSN01001385.1:0-15518 GCA_001970855.1 Smittium culicis
AAGTGCGGGATAATGACTATAAGCGGGGAGATGACTACTGATATGACCCTGCAGGGCCAAAAAGTCAACTCCACCGACCAGTACACCTACTTGGGCTATATTATGAATAGCAAGTGGGACGTATCTGGGACCATCAAGAAAAACAAGAATAAGGTCAGGAAGGCTGTATACGCTTCGTATAGCTTCCTGAGACGGTCTGATGTGCTGACAACATTAAAAATAAAGTTCATCAATTCGGCTCTGATGCCGATTGGATGTTACGGTGGGGAAACATTTGGCATGAGCGAAGCCAGATGCAAGCCCATACATTCAGAAATCGACAAGGCGATCCGAATGGTTGCCAACGTCGGGAAATCAGCGGCCATGGAGCGCATCAGGGATGAACTGGGCATAAGCTCAGTGTTCATGCGCACCAGCACAGCCCGTGAGCGTGCATACCATAAGTGGCCAACATCAAAAACATGGATCGCCGACCTCATCAAGGCACCGATGAAGGCCCGGATGGCCACCTGGGTGACCGGGAGCTCCCGGTGGATCAAAAAATTCTGCTATCAAGATTCATACGGTCATACTATCATCACGATAGTCGACCGGAAACGACGAAATAACCGGTCTGTAATCCACCGGTGGACCGTGGACAGGAAAATCGGCAAAAAAGGCAACTGGGTTGACCTTTAAGCAATGTATCCGGACCTGAAGCTGGACCTTCAGGACATTGGGAAAATGCGTATGGGCACATTTCGGACCGCCCAGCGCCTGTCGAACATGAAAATCCTCGACCAAAAATTCAAAAATTTTTGCCGCTACTGCAAATTGTGTGTGCCTGAGACGGTCGACCACATAATTATGAGCTGCAGCCTTTGGAGAAATCACCGATCATCGACGATCGGCCGGTTCATACCGACGCCGATCCGCTCTGACGAAAAAAATTTACTTTCAAGTTATAACGAAGCCCGGTCGGTGTTAGTTGGCAAAACCCTTGTGGGTGATGTAGTATATCAACCTTTGTTGGATTTTCTGTGTTCACGCCTGATTTTTTTAATACAAATGATTAAAAAAATTATAATTATCTAAATTAAACCCTATTTTTATCCGCGAGTTAATAACTATATTTATATAATTTTTTTTAATATATGTTTCTGAGGTAATTATATTGAGTTTTTCTATCTGATATTATATATTGATGCAGTCATTATCTTACTATACTATTCGTAGTTTTTTTTCTTTTTATGCTTCAGTTTATTGCATCCCTTGGTCTTTCTTATTAATATATCTATAACTGTTCTAGCAGGATTGTAAATTGAAAAATCTTTATTGACAATTGTGAAGTATATTTTATATTTCGATTGTTAATGGTGGTTAAAGTTCTTTGATCATTTGATAAGGAGTTTATATTATTATATTTTAATTATATATGAATTTTGATTTTTTATTACTTAGTCGTTATCACTAGACTGATTTATAGTGACTGGTTTAAAATTTATTTATTATTATTATTAATATAATCTTAAAAATTATATACTAACTATTTACCATTTATTCTCAATTTAAGGTGACATTTACTTTTTATAAGATTTTGATATATTAATTGTCATTTTTCAAGTCTTGATATTTCTAAATAATATTTGATACCAATATATGAAATTTTCCTCATTTTCCCATTAATTTAAGCTTATCTAATATTGAATATAAATCACATATTAGTGCATATTTTAGATTTAATCATCAAATAGGATTAAAATTATTATTCAATAGCCTCACATTGGAATAGATTATTATTTTTTCATATATTCATATTCATATAAATATCAAATATCAAATATTTATCTTAGATGTCATTGATGATAAATATGATCACAAGTATTCTTACAATGCTGTTTTATTGGTTTTTTTTTCGAAATATTTGAGGATATCTTTTAGTAACTCATTATTATTAAAATTTTGTTACTATCACAGATATTTCATTTAAAAATTATATGCGTCATGCAATGACTAATATTCATATATTAAAGGTTTAATAATTCCCATTTAAATTATCAAGTATGGATATAGCTTCAAAAAGTCTAATTTTTTGTCTTATACAGAATAGAACTATATACTAATTAAATAAAAAGATGAATCAAAAATTTTTGTCACTGAGATGGAGATTGAGTAAATATCTATATTGTGCTATTTTTAGTATATTAATATTATTGGCTAGCCTAACTTTAAATCTATATATTTCTGTTGATAATATATTTATTTATTAAATTATTTGTGTTAATTTTGTAAATCAGTTATATCCTGTGATTAATAATATTGTTTATTTGTTCATAATTTATCCACTGGTCCACTAAGGTTCAATTTTTTTCTAGTTAAATTTTTTTAAAATTAATTTATTCCTATTTTCTCGATCTATACATTAATATTAAATGTAGGCTTAATTGACATAGTCCAATATTATAAAATATTTCGTGCTTAATCTCTCCAACTAGGTTATATATAATATTAAATGGAACTATTAAAGATTTAAACTCTATACCTAGATATTTTAATAACTATGTTTACAATTATGAGATGTTGGAAATATCAAAAGAAAATGAAGCAAATCATAAATATTCTATGAATTTGAAAATATGATACTTGATCTGCTAAAGAATCCGATAGCATAATAAAATGTTACATGGATTTCAAGGTGATAAAAACAATCTAGAGTTCTAATAATTTTTTTGGAAATTGATCATACAAAAAAACCATTATAGAACTATCGTTTTGGTTATTTGATATAAAGTTCCTAACTTGATTTTCAAGATCAATAAATGAAAAATAGTGTAGCTGTAAGGGGATTTTATTTGAAATATTATGATCAGAAGATTAAACAAAAGAATTTAATATTTTTAAGTAGCTAAAGTAAGAATCGGAACACTTAAAAATGTACAGACTTAGCCTATGCAAATTAAAGTAGATATATATTTTCTATCCATAGAAATATTAAAAGTAATAACCACGGCTAGCCATATTTTGTGCGTAAAAAACAACCTACATCCAATTAACCCTTTCAGGGGTGGTAAGTCATTTTTTTCTATTTTAGGATTTGAAAATAGCGCGAGGTAGTTAAAAAAAAGCCTAATTGAACCATTTTTAATAATTAATTTCGCAACTTTGTTCTCATAAATTTTATTTCTTTTTATACCCAGCTTTAAAAGTAAATATAATAGTTATTGGATTATTCAACAAAAATTCAATAAAAAATATACAAAAAATCTTATCAAGCTAAATACAGCAATAGAAAAAAAAAATTTTCCAAAAATTTTCTTCGGAAAAAATGCTAAAGTTATTAAATTCAAATCATAATAAAAATAAAAAGCTAGAATTTATAGAGTATATTTTGAATTTCAAGACATGTATAGCTGTAAAGTCTTAAAATAAAATAATTTGATTTTAAAAATAGCTTATAGATAAAATGTTTATTCCTAGAATAAATGAAAAATTCAGTTCTAGTTAAAATAAAAGGATACACCAATATATCATTGAAATATATAAAAATTAAAGAATACTATAATAAAACCAAAAATAAATACTTATAAATTTGAAAATTATACATATAAGGTGATAATATGAATTAAATGATTTAATAAAAGATTTATTTGATAAATTTAATCAAAATAATGATCCAAGTTGGGACTAATAAGATCAAATCAAATGAAAAAAATTTTAAACATAGCTTAAAACGGATATTTTTTAATTTTATACCAGTTTATAATCTTATACTTTTAGTGAATTGACAGCTTTTTTTACGTTAAAGCTTTAGATTGGCGCTTTTCTAAGCAAAAAAATTGAATAATTATTGATTACTCTTAAAATACATTCTACAAAATATTATAACACTGTTTTTAATTTGACACATTTAGTGGAAAAGCAGATTTTATTGCGTTAACGCTCCAGATTGGCACTTTTATTATTTAACCATTACAGCTATTAAAGTTAATCTTAAAAATTGTATATTCAAAAAAAAATTTTTTTTGAACATACAATTTTTTTTTTCGTTAACGCTCAATGTAAGCACTTTATGAAACTGACTATATTATCTGAATTAAAAACATTTATTTTAATATTATATGTGAGATTCTTTAAGGTTCAGAACTTTTTCTATTAAAAAATTCTTTAATTTTAAATTTCTCTACTGCTAAAAATTATTTAGAACACATTTTAACTGGATTAAATAAAATTTACATTAAAACAGGCTAGTATTTTTAAAAAAAATCAATTCTGAAGGAGCAAATTCCCACTCTTCCAATAATCTTTCATCATATGTAAATAATGTTATGGATTTAAACAATAGTACTCAATATTAGCGTTAACTCCGAAAAAAAAATTTTTTTTAATTTTTTTTTATTAGATGTTAAATTTATATTTAATTCTCCTCATGTATTTATGTTTTATTTTTTTTTTTGTACAATTTTCGTTTATAATATTCATTTTTGCCTTTGTAGTTATAAAATTGATTTAAATTAATGTAAATTTACTTTTAAAAAAGTGGATAAAACTGTTTTGATGTTTCAACACCTGTAATTTTTTTTAGAATTTAACTGATTTTGATTAAGATAGAAGCGATTTATACAATGATAATACGTATATAAATAGTCTAGTATTTAAGCAATATATTTATTAGTCATGCTAATAGATGCTCAAATATAAATATAAATCCTTGATGTAGGCCAAAACTTATATAATTTATATTTAGCATTTTTTTTTGATTAAATCAATATCTTAGTAAATTATGGAGAGATAAAGCCATCAATGAATATATTTTTCACCCTACGATACAAAAAAAAATAAAACCCTTTTATTCGTATAAAAGAATGTCTAAAATATGTGTATACTCATGTGATAAAACGTACGAGTAAGAATTCAAAATACTTTCAATAAAGCTCTTTAAACCGTAAGGGGTTTTATTTGGGCAAAGAGGGGAGAGCATAAAAAAAATTTTTTTTAAGAAATTGCATAGTTTCTTTTAATTACTATACTGGTTTTTTTAATGAAATCGAGTTTCTTTGCCTAGTTAAAGCCTGGTCAAACTACTTATCAAACTTAGTCTACTGGATTTAAAGAATTAATAAAATTAGTGAGTTATGGATATTAACTACAAAATTTATTGGCTAATTATAGAATTGCACATTTTAAGATATATTTATATATTTGTTATTTTATAAATAAACGAAAGTGTTTTAACCCCTTCCCGCAGAGTATAATATTTTTGACCCACCTGATATAGCCAACAGCGTTCAATTTAAGTACTTTAATTCCGAGACTTAAAGAAGTATTTGTATATTGACAAGTAACTGCAAATAATATACTTTCTTTGAAATTATAAACGAATCAATGATGTAGCTTTTTTAAAGAGTGTTGGGCGGGAAAGGGTTAACAAACATTTTTGGAGAAAATTTTGTCGTAGCAGAGATTAAAAAAGTGCTACAACAAAGAAAGTATCTCATCAAAGAACCGTTATTATAACCAAAGAGATGATTAACCTAGCTTTATTGCAAAGAGTTTTAATACTGATGCGAGTTTTTATAGGAAATCCTATCCTCTCTTTGTGAATATTGATGATTCGTAAAATTTATTATTATATATTCACATCTATATTTTTTCTTCCTTTTTATTCAAAAAATTTATTAACCTTTTTATTCTATTGATTTACTTTATCGCTACAAGAAAAAAAAATAGTATTACTCTTATCATTAGTGAAGAAGACATGAGCTGTATAAAAAGCACAATTTCCTTCCAAAAAGAGATGATATGTAGTTTTTTTGATAACTTATAGAAATAAAAATTATTCAAAACAGTCAGCATATGGTTTTTATATCTTATAAGTAATAAATAGAAAAGAAAAAAAAACTTGAATTGAACCGAAGAAAAAACCCTAAAACAAAATTTTAAAGTTCTAGGTGGAGTATTGGGAATACTCCGACAATTTGTCCCCTGGTCGGGCTAATTAAAGATTTTAATGGACTATCAAATTAATAAAATGGGTGCCTTATTCGCAAATCTAACGCCAAATTTAATACATTAGGAATTTTCAAGTTCTTGTGAGAGATGGTTTATATCTTTATAAGTCGAATATGGACCTGAGGTTATGATGCTAAAATTAAGGTGTAATAGATTATTTTTTAGGAATTTTCTTGTGTCGTAATGCGAATCAACGACTGAGCGAAAACTAAAAACATTTATATAATCTTAGTTTGTTTAAGATGTAAATAAAATTAGGCCGACTTACTTTTCTTGTTTTCGCAAACTACAAAGGAAAACGAGCAGAAAAAAAAGCGATTTTGCCTGTTAGACCTTTAGATTATAATATATTTTTTGAATATAAAGAAGATTAGTGCTTTTATAAGTTAATTAAATATCAAAATAAAAAAATAGAAAGAAAACACATATGCGAGACTTGAATTTTATGAAATGACAATAAAATAACTAGAAAAAATAATATAAAAGCTAAAAACAAACAATGTTTATTTCGCTCTTTAGTTTTATTTTTAATTTTTTGTAATTAATTAATACTATAACATTAATATAAAAAATCGAATCAAGAAATAGCAAAAATTATATAGAATACTTAAAACTCGTAACCTCTAAAGTAAAAATTTGGTATAAACTTAAATCATTATTTGCATAATAGTCTTTAAAACAATAATTATTGGAACAAAATTTACTATTAAATAATGGTTATGAAATATATTTTTAATAACCTCATTTTCATAAACACCAGTTTAATCTTGTTAATGCATAGTAAAAAATTAATTATATATATAAATTTTACATACTATATTTAATACTTAATCGAAAATAAAGGTAGTAGTATATAAAAAAACAAAACTACTATATTTTTTTGATAGGGATTAATTATATAGAATAAATTGTAAAATTTTATTCACATAAAATGAATATCTTGTTTATGCGGATCTTATAGCTAGGCTTAAGTAGGATGACTGAAAGATTTTATATTAAAACTTTATTAGTTGAATAAAAATTTGAATCGAAATTATAAACTTTCAATAATATTTTTTTCTAGAATTATTCAAAAAACGTGATTTTTTTAAATGATATCTCACAGGGTTTAAAATATAAAGCGCATATATTTAGAGGACTCAAGTTTTTGTAGATAGATCAAATAAATTTTTGTGATTTTTATGCTGTCTAATCAGAACAGTGTATATCTTTGGCTGTAATAAACTTTTAATTATTTTCAAAAATAATCTGTAAGTATTAGCAGCTATTATATAACTAAATTGTATAATTCAACTTTCAAAGTAAAAAAATCGATTGAAAATAGATATCCGGTTTGGAGCAAAACATAGAAGTGGTGTATTGGCTGATATTTAAGCTATGCAATAATTTTCATAAGAATTTTTTTATTTGGCCTAAATGTATTTTAATATTCAGCCGATATTTTGATTATTCACATATAGAGGATATCATATATATTGATATTATAACGCATTAATTTAAAGCGTGAATTAAATTAGGAATGATTTAAACTTTTAAGAAATAATAAACAAGTATATATATCTAATAGGTTATAATCACAAATATAATTTATTAGACTACGTGTGTTTGTAAATTCAGCAAGATTTATTTGTTAAGATAAAGATAATATTGAGCTAATCAGTTATGGTATTATTTTTAAGATGGAGGGATGAATAAAAATATGCAATGCTCGAAATTAAAAAATTAGGTTGATATTAATTTTTTCTGCATAAAACGAAATGGAAAGATAAAAAAAACATAGATTGGATATAATTTTAGATTTATTTTATTAACATGTTTAGTATGTACATCCGCAGCGATGGGCATATATTTAATTAATCTATGTTCATACTGCGTGTGTGAGTGAGATGTAGAGGCGGTGTAGTTGAATCGATACAACATCCAATCATTGAGAAACAAGTAATTGTATTTATATATAATTATTGTGCGTTATAATATTTCTTTAAAAGTAAAATAAAAAATTATAATGTTATTTTTATGGAGGAATTTAGCTATATTGAAGCTGATAAGTGTGGGGGCGACAGAAAGGAGGCGAATTAAGTGGAAGATGCCAATATGACTTATTTTTTATTATTCTTTTTATAGATTTTGGGCAAATGAGATGAGCGGAGATAAATTAAAGCAGAATAGGATTTGCTAAAAAAACAATGAAAGGTTTGGATTTAAAGGATTATAGGGTATTCGCGATTATTAATTTACAATACATTAAAGTTTTGAAGTTGGAAAAATATGCGAATTAGTTTGAAACTGTGTATTTAATTGAGAAATTTGGATTTTCAAGTAGAACTGTGTACTTTATTTTCTTTTCTCCGCAGTAAGTTTTACAAGTTGAAAGTATATTAATTTTTTGTCCAAAAAAAAAATAAAAAAATTCGTATTAGTTATTTAATCTACTTAGTATAAATGATTTTTTTCTAGGAATAAAAATATTCATACTTGAAGTATCTTCTTTTTAAAAAACGTATCCTTTCTCTTTCATTACTATTTCTATCCAAAAATTATCGCAGATAATTACTAGTAAAATTTCATATTTAATAAAAAATTCAAAAAAATGGTAGTTTTAACAGCTTCAGATGGCCAGACTTTCACTGTTGATCGTGCAGTCGCACAGCAGTCGCTACTGATCAAGTCAATGCTCGAGGACATTGGCGACAGCAATGATCCAATCCCTATTCCCAACGTTACTGCCGAAGTTCTGAAGAAAGTGATCGAGTACTGCGATTACCACAAGAACGACGAGCCACAAACCACAACAGAAGATGATACTGTCGGTTCAGGCAATAGCGCAATAGATGCATGGGACAGTGAGTTCATCAATGTCGACCAGGAAATGCTATTTGAACTTTTGCTTGCCTCAAACTACTTGAACATCGGCTCTTTGCTAGATTTGGGCTGCAAAACTGTCGCCAACATGATGAAGAACAAATCTGCTGAGGAAATCCGAAAACAGTTCAATATTCCCAACGACTTTACTCCCGAGGAAGAAGAGCAGATCAGGCGCGAAAACGAATGGGCTGAAGAAAACTAATGTGATAATTTTAGTTTCCTCAATATTTTTTATCCCCCCCTCCCCCCAATCCCGACCCTACTTTTATAAACTATGTTGAGTATCATGTCCATCTTTCTCCATATTACCTTTTATATATAATCTTTTATAAGTATACACAAAATAAATATTTAATAAATAATTAAATCTAGTTAAATTTCCAATTATTTACTTAATACTTATAAAATTCAAGCTCAGTTAACTAATAATAACGCCTAAGCAATAATTTTGAACATAAACTTCATAGAGCTTATTAAAATATATTTAAAAATTATAATAGAAACTATAAGTATTAAGATCTGTTATTGGGGAATACATCGAACGAAAACCCGCAATAACACAAGTATTAAATAAAATATATGTTGATTAATAAGAACACTAGTTATAAGCAAGAGTAATAAAGATCAGAGGTTGTAATCTCTGCTAACAATATGATCAAATTCATCACGATCAACAGCGTACTCGCGCATAATATCGCGTTCAAGCATGTGTAGCCTCTTCCCAACAATAACCAAACTGTGTAGTGGCTTGCCCAGATCTACATTTCTTAGCGAGTTCAGCGTGCCTACCTTGATCTCTTGAGAATCAGATCCGAGACGAGCAACAGCTACTGCTAACGTATCCCCATTGTACGCTTCGACCATCATGTCGCTATCTATCGCATCCTTATTATTCTGCTGTTCCTCCTCCTCAGCATCGCTGTCAATTTCGCCATCGCGCTTACGCATTCGCAGCTCGTGTACATCAAGTAGCTGCTCGATTGCTGTCATTGTTGTCATGTACCGTGGGGGCTCGTATATCAACCGCCCGCGCGCCATATTCTCAACGCTCTGTTCCTTTACTTTAATGTCCAGCAGCACCAATGTGTGAAGTCCAATCCTGGCATTCTCGGCAATGCGGTCGTACCAGCTGTCCGGCCGCCACGTCTCCGTAAAGAACACCATCGATATTGTCTGCCCGAAATTGTACAGCTGCAGACCCACCGCCCCTATCGCATTCATAACACTCGCATTGTGGATAGCCCTGACCGGAATTCCCTCGCTGCGCGCGCGCAGCTCGAGATCTGTATGTGTTGTAGCCCTAAATATAAATAATTAATATTGTTGTAATTATTACTAAATTGTTTTTATATATTTAGAGTTGGGAAAAGTCAAACGGAAATTAAATATAATTAGAAGTTTTTTATTTTACCCGTATGGATCGCCGACTACGAGGAAAGCTACGTTTTTGGTTTTAGCTTCGCGCAAGATCTCGTCGCTCTGCTGCTCGACCATTTCGCGATCAGCAACAATAACCGGTTTACCATAGAGCTCTTCCTAAAAAGTATATATTTTTGATGAGAAAAAAAAATTATGATGTTGGTGGAAGGGAGGGAAGGTAAGAATATGTTTACTAGCTTTTCTTTTTCTACGAGGAGGATACTTGTGTAGGCTTCTAGATAGACTCTATCGCAAGACTGAATGGCTTTAAGGCCTCTTACGGTAATATCTTGTTCGTCGAAAAGGCCTAAGCCGATTATGTACAACATCCCCTTTTACACGAATTTTTTTTATATATTTTTGTGTGTCTGGCGGAAATGTAAAAACTTTTATCGTTTTTAAAAAGAATTGAGAAAAGTTTGATTTTTAAAAATCTAAAACTGTTTGTGATAAAAAAAATCAAGAAAGAGAATCGAAATATAATTGGGAAGGGCTTGAAAAAGTTTAAACCATTAGCAAATCATTATCTAACAAAAAAAAATAAAGTGTTGCTTTGAAATAATTTAGGAAAATTTTATAAGGAGAATTCCAAATGCGACGATCCGATCCTCTCAAGAAAAAATCTTACTTTTACTTGCACATTAGCATTTATATAATGTTTATGGTTTTATAGTATAAGTAAAAAAAAAGACACGAAATAAAAAAAAAAGATAGTTAAAAAGCGAATTATTGATTGATAATAAAGATTCAAAAAAAAAAGGTGGGTTAAATTTTAAGATTAGAAAGGGAATAGCTAGATGAGCTTGAAGAAGTGGGTAGGTAGAGGAGCGACAAAGTTAGCGTTGTGATCTACAATGTATCTGAAGAATCTCATGTAGTGACCACGGTCTTTCTGGAGGCACTCAGATTTGATGAGGGCTAAGCAGCGTCTTTTGCTAACAACGAATTCGTGTCTATCACGGTGCCAAATTTCCTTTTCACGGGTGGCGAGAAATTCGATATCATGTGGGCGTAAGTCGCGGATTCTGAGTGCGTTGGTATCAGCGGAGAGGCGTTGGAGATAAGAGGCCCATCCTTCACCTCTTTTTGGGCTGTAGTCGTTTTCCAAAGTTCTCCAAGCGAGGATGATCAAGTCGTTGAGGAGTTCAGAGTAGATCAAGTACATTTCGTCTTGATGGTTTTCAACCTTTTGAGTAAGCATGTTGATGGTCTTTTGCATTTCATAAACCTGTCTGCTGAGCTCAGTAGTGTTCATGTCCTTGTAAGTGACAATACTTTGTTCACTGACGTTATCAATATCCATTTTTAAAAAGTATTAATATTCTTGGGAAAGGCTATAGTGATCAATGCAGGCTAACTATAAAGACAAAATGTTTGATTAAGTATAAATGGTAAAACTGATAAATAGAGTAGAATATATAAAACTAAAGGCTAAATAGAGGCAGAGAAAGATATGGAGATTTTTTTTTTTTTTTGGAGGGGTGAGAGAGAGAGGAGAGGCGTAGTGGAGTAGGCTATATAATTAAGGAACAAATACTTTTCATTTAAATGAAAAATATTTGTTATAGAAAGAGAGAATGAGTTAAGCGTCAGATATTAATGTTAAATAAAGTATATATTGGGGGGGGGGGGGATAAGTGCGGTGAAGAGGGGGGAAGGGGGATAAAGAGGTAATTTTGAGTAGTGACGAAAATATGAATAAAACAAAAAGATTTGAAAGAGACAAATAGTAATCTTACATTATCGAGAATTAAAGTGAAATTTAAAAAGAAACGGAAAAAAATGGAAGATTTATCGCCATCTTTCATCGATCAAACAAATAGCATAAAGACAGCCACACAAATACTCTCCTCTCTCAACAAACCAGAGTCCAAATAAGAAATAAAGATGAGAACGAGGATATGGACGAAATAAATTGGCAGGCAAGAGGCGCAAGCTAAAACATTAAAACCCAAGTGGAGCCATATTTTGTCGTAAGACAAATAGAAAAATATGTTGGAAGAAATGGGAAAGGAGTTGGAGTAAATAGGGAAGAAGATGAGCGGCTCAATTAGATTGTATTTATCATCAGGATAAACACGAGAGATGGAAGTGAAATACGGGTCAATTATTAAGACAGTATATAGGGAGAAAGTTCAGGTGATCAAGCAGCATGTGGCCTGAGTGTGCGAGCGTTGTGAGTAGTAAATAGATGTGTTTAGGCAGATAATTGAAACATTTACCTCTAAAAGTTTGGGGCTAGGAGTTTATTCTTACAGTAAAAAAACGAATAAAGAAAGATTTTAAAGAAACGTTTTGTTTAGATGAGCAGGTTGAGGCTTTATTTATGCGTTTTTTTTCTTTATAAAGATTGGTTTCTTGGGAGATATTTTCATTGCTTTGCATGCTTTTTCCTATCAAATTCATTCGGCCTTTATTCTGGTGCAATGAAAATCCTGCGTGTATACTCTCACTACCTCTCCCGCAGCCAAGATTGTGTCTTCACCATTAAACATCAACTGATAGCCAGTTCACCCAACCACCGATTTTTCTGACAATGAATGGCCAATAATCAGCGTTGCTTAGAATTTGTATATTGGCGACGTGATATAGATCAAAGACATCCAGTAATCGATCTTAATTATTGTAAAAATAATAAAACTACAAATCATAATTTGAATATTCCAATTACCAGTTAGAATCTGATATTATTCATGATTAAATATGAGATCAGCTAATAGGTAGACGCTAAAGATATTTATTCGACCATCTAAAACCCTTGCCGATATGGGCGATCCCAAAAAAGAGGGTTTAGAGAGGAAAAAAAAAAAACATACTGAACTAATCATGTGTTGATGATTATTTTTGGAATGCAATCTAGTTTCATCATGCCCAACACTAAGTAAAAGAACTAAAACTTTATTTGTTTAAGGTTTAGAAGCAGGATAACTATTTGCTGCAACTATACGACAAACCAATTATTTTTTTGGCCTCGGAATATTATTGATTCTTGTAATTTAAATATCTCGCTTTTGTAGAGAAAAAACAGTTTACCGCCAAGGAAAGGTTTAAGCTATTGCTGGAAATTTTCACCTTGAATTATAGCGTTGACAAGAATGATTATTAGCTTGACATAAACAGACTTGATTGATTCAGCGAATTCCTAAATATCAGGCCAGTCTAATCTCTTTATGGCTCCTACTTTCATATGGCATTTATGAATATAGATTAATTAAACTAGAGCATTTGCGCATATGTACAGCGTTTTGTTTTGCGTTTTGCCCACCAGTCAACTGATACTTAAACCATCAAATTCCGCCACTCGTGAGTTAATAGTATAAATCGCATAATTTGTAGTACCATAAATATTAAGGATAAACTATTTTTACCCTTTCCCGGGCGGTAGACTATTTTTGACCCACCAGATATAGCCAACAGCGTTCAATTATAATACTTTAATTCTGAGGCTATAAGAATTACTGGTATAATTTAAAATAACTGCAAATAATATACCTGCTTAAAAGTCATAAACGAATTATAAAACAGATACATATTAAGATTGTTGGACGAGAAAGGGTTAATTTCATATAGCTATCAGCCAATTAGCTGAATTTACCATAATTACCTATTCCCATTTGCTAGTATTCTCAAGGTTTGATAAAATAGTAAATTCTAGGCCAGGTATAATCAGATTTCACATGCGAAAACCTTATTACTGTTAGCTATTCTGCATTTACTCAATCTGATTTTTATGCACTCGCCAATAATGCCTCAATACGACTTCACTCACTTTAACTGTCTATTGGCCCATTGCTTTAACTATTCTCTGCTAATTAACTGCTGCCTTTTAACCCTTTCAGGGGAGGTTGGCTTTTTTTGAACAACCAAAACTTTCCAACCAAATATCAATCTGATAAATTAATATTAAATAATAAAAAATTATTGGTCAATAATTATTATAAATCCAATAATTAATCAATAATGTATGACTTGACCAATTATGATATTTAAAAGTGTTAAAGAGAGTTGGCCCCATAAAGGGTTAACCATGGATTTTTTTTTTTTAGTGATTAGCTGCTGCTCTTTAACCCTATCACGGCCAGTATACAATTTTTGGCCTATCAAGTTTAGCCAACTGTTTTCAAATATAAATTTAAAATACCAGAATTATTCGCTTTTTAACTTTTTGTGGATTGTCGTTAAATGCAAAATAGTTTTATAAACCATATAGATGAGTCTGAACGAATAGATCACGGTGTAGTTTGTTAGTATAATTGTCATGACTATTCAATGTCTACTAATATTATTGGCGGGACTGAATGATGTTCAAATTTTTATAGGAGTTCCTGAACAAAGAGAAAACGTTGATGTAGTATAACTTTATTGGCTTGGGCATCGTATATTGATTTTTTATTATTGGAATTAAAAAGGAATTTCAATTTTTCTTAATATTCATTTCAATTAAGAATGATTATTTGCTATAAAAAAGTACCGGTTTTACTTATTGGATATTTATTAATCTGCAATTATATAAGCTATAACCCTTCACACTATAAAATGACCACCTCATAATGAATCGTCCATATTTATTCGTTTAATTTAACCATTTCAATTACGGTAGATTGTTTATCACCAACAAGTTATAGCCAATAGATTTCAATTATTTGCTTAATTTCGAGATCCGTATAATTACTGGTTTAAAAAATTTTAACAACAAATAATTTATTCACTTTAAAATCATATACGAATCTTGTATTTATTTTTTATTGTATGCTGCACGCGAAAGGGTTAAAAGTATTTTTTGCTAAAAATAATCAATGCAGTACTCATTATCCACTGATTCATTTATACTATTTTAAAAGCTGTAACTCTTTACACTATAAAATATCACATTTATAAAGAGTTTTTCATACAAGATTTATATTATTTTATAATGGGTTAGGCTACCTCATTCAATCCAAAAAGCTAATAATGATTTACACACAATTTTATTACTTGCTGCCTTAATAAAACTTTTAAAAAATTCTAACTGCCTTAAAGCTAAACTGCTTATATCGAGTAAGATTGGCTATATTTTTATGAACAATAACAGTCCTTTGCACGTGAAAGATATAATTGGGCGATAGGTTATTTTTTGATTTGCCAAATATAGCCAACTGATCTCAATAAAAGTAATTTTACATTTAGGCTTTTACAATTATTGGTTTATTATTTATTTTCTAACAAATAGTTAATACGCTTCTTGTGCCTAGCGAATAATTAAATTA